>VZRN01000800.1:2434316-2490303 GCA_013397935.1 Dasyornis broadbenti
TTGCCATTTCATGCATGGCAGAAGCGAAGGGGAATGACCGTGCATTCCGCGCCCGGGCTGCTGCCTGCCCTTAAAAATTAATATGTATATAATATATATTACATATATAACAAATGTATGATAAAATATCCACGCCCCGCGGGTGCCAGCGGGCTGCGGCTGTGCAGAAGCCGAAGGTGCGCCGAGCCGGGCCGCCCCCGCGGAGCCCAGCGCTGCACACCGCGGCCGCGGGCACCGCTAGTGCCGCGGGCAGGACTTGGGTGAATCCCCCGCGCCCCAAAACGCCCCTCCCCGGTTTGTGAAGCTCCCTCGGAGCAGTCGGGAGCTCGCCCGCCCGCAGGGGACGGAGGGGGCGCGGAGCCGCGTCCCGGGGTTGCTACAGGTGGCCCCGGTCGGGGCGAGCGCGGTGCTCTGCGCTGCACAGCGGCTGTAACTTTTCCCGGGACCGGGTGTGCTTGGCACTGGGAGCCGCGACGTGGGCGCTGGTAGGATGGCGGCGACCCCGTGGGACGCAGTTCTTCTCCTCCTCCTCCTCCTCCTCGGCTCGGGGGAGACCGCGCCCGCGGGGGACTTGGCGCCCGCCGGGGCGAACTTCGGCAGCCTCTGCCCGGGGTGTGCTCCAGCCGCCGAGCGGGGCTCAGGGCTCGGGATTTCGGCGCTGCCGGGCACACGCTGCCAGGCGGGGCCGTGCGGAGCTGCCGCCCCGCTGAGCCGTGGCGCAGTCGGNAAACGCCCTGTACCCTCCCCGGCGAGCCCTGAGCCGCGGCGCGCCGCATGCCCGGCGCTGCGGGCGCGCCTGGCGGGACTGCGCGGTGACCCGCGGTGTGTGTGTCTTTGAAGGAGGCCGAGATCCCGCAGGAGCTCATCGAGCGGCTGGCGCACAGCGAGATCCACAGCATCCGCGACTTGCAGCGCCTCCTGGAGATTGACTCCGTAGGTAAATTAGTCCCGTCCTCCTTCCTTCCGCGCCGTCGGCCGCCGCCGCCCCGGGGAGAGGCCCCGCACGCCCCGCGCTCTCCGCACGCCGCTCCGCACCTCGCCCGACGCACCCTGCGGGGACGGGCCCCGAGAGCCGGGCGGCCCTGGGCTGTGTGTCACAGGGAGGCGGCGGCCAGGGGGCCGATCGGGAATTAAAACTTCGTGGGGTTCAGGGTGGAAAGGGACCTTGTGACCCACCCCATGTTTTCAGGGCTCTCTCCGTCTCGCAGCGGAGAAGAATTGCCGTAAGGTTTGTTGTTGGTCTTGCATTGCTCTGTTATCTTTGAACTACTGTCCTAGAGGTATTTAAAATATTTGAAACAATATTTATGAATGAAGTAATGTCTCTTCAAGCGCTGGGCTTTATTAAAAGGAAAATAAACCGTCCACGCTGATTTTAAACAGGAACCTGCGTATGAAGCTTACCCTGAAAAATACACTTTTTTTTTTTTTCCCAAAAAGAAAATAGTGCAGGGTTATTTTCTGCATCATTAGGCATGCAAATGGGTGTAGTGAGAACGTGCAGTTTAACAGATCGTTGCAGCAGTAAATCAGATCTGGAAGCACTGTATTGCTGGGTTCCTTATCATTTGGTTTCACTTGATGCACTTTGTTCCTGGTGATTTCTTCCCTCAGTTGAGAGAGAATAAGCCCGGCACCTTTGATGTGCCCTAGAGAAGCCTGCATCTTGCTGAAGCACAAACATGGAGAAAAATGAATGAGTTCTTGCTTGCATTGGTACTGGGCCATCTCTTTTTAAACCATATGCTGTGTATTTTTGTAACGTCTGTGCCAGGTTCAGTCACCTTCATTCAGTGTTGCAGGATCCTTCTAGAGTTTAACTCACTGCTTTTTGTACAATGCGCTATTAATGATCAGGAATGCACTGGGAACGTATTTTACAGTCACAGCTTTCAATTTTCATGTGATTAGGGAGCAAATGTTTTCCCATTACACTGAAAATGGGAATATTTCTGTCTCGCACAACACTTTACCATGGAGGCTAATTACTAATTACCAGATTGGCATTGGTTTAATATTTTTGAAGAGCAGTACTTCATCACTGTTGTTTATCACCGCAATTAAAGAAACTTTCACAAGAGGGAAGGGGTATGCAGTTCATATTTCCCCACTGAAGGCTGTTTTGGACCAGACAAGCGCACTACTGCTAAAATCTTTTTCGCAATGAACTCGGTGGAGTTGGCTGCTATTGCAGAAGGGCTGGATCTGAGTGCTAGCGTTTTAAAATAGTGCATGCTGCTCCTGCCTTTGAGTCAGGGTTCTGTAGCTACCAGAATACATTATTTTTTCAAATACCTCAGCATAACAAGCACATACTTCATTTTTAAATACCACTTAGAAGGAGAGCAAAAGTTCACGTGGCTCCATTGCAAGAGAATCAGGCAGACAAGTGGGGCAATGGCAAGAGCTGAATAAATGGGTAGATGTAGCAGAGAAATTTATTTCAGAAAATAATCATTTACCTCGTGGTGAATATTAACCAGAGGATGCAAGACCAAAAATGGAAAAGGTCAGCCACAAGTTTACCCATTTCATTTTGCTGTTTTCTTGCAATTTGTCAGTTTAGAAACCGTTAGAGAAACAAGAGACATAAATATTTTACTATTTCACCATGAAACAGTAATTCCTTAAGACGTGAACTCAAACAATATTAAAAAATAAAACCAAAATATTCAGCTTTTCACTTGCTCTTGCTTGTGTGAGTGCTTCTTTTGCCTGTGTGCTAAGCTGTGCTCTGAGCTACACAGGCATGGTTGGGTTTTCATGGAGTAGCCCGTCTTTACTACCCACATTTGCTTTTCCTGGGCACAGTCCTGCAGGCTTTATTGTCGTGAGTAATTCTTACTAAAGGCTTATCAGAGTGACTAATCGAGTATTGAAATTGCCATGCTTTCCTCAGTAAACAGGATCAGGCCTGTTTACTATATTTAGTATTAGCAAATCAAATGTTTTCTCGTTGTCCCTGGTAAGATAATATTTCTGAAATGTGTTTCCTTAGGGCTGCAGTTGCCTTTAAGGAACAGCCAGTTGAGTGAGGGCTTTGTACAGTAGGTATATTTCACTTCTGTAGCTTGTACTCATTTTAAACTGAGGCTCAGAACAAACTCACTCCAGTGACTGTTCTCTCCCTTGTTTTAGTGCATGGTATTGCCAGTCCTTCTGCATGTGAGTAGCCCTGTTTAAACTCAGTGGGTGGACTTGAGAATTAAGAATGATCTTGTAGGCTAAGAGTTTGCAGGATCAGGCATGCATGAAGAAAATGTCTGATATTCCTGAGTAACAAGGCGGAATCTGTGGAAAATGAAGGAAGAACAGTAATTTTCTCTCCTGCAATGCAAAACGTATATTTTTAATTGGAAAAGTAAGTTTTGTAAGTCAGAGTGGGCAGGTTTTTCTTCTATTCTGACAGATTTGGTCTCTATATTGTAGCACAGAGATGACTGATAACCCCCTTCATAAAATTAGAAACCACACCCCCAGACCATCTGGCATATTACTTAAAGAAAAACACTACCCAACATGGAGCTTATCATTGTATTCAAAAAAGAAAATCCAGGCCAGTCTGTCAGAGCCCAGTGCTGCATGTCTGACTTGGAGGGTAAAAGCAGCATGAAAATTCCCTCCTTCTATCAGGAAATAGGGTCTTGTAATAATTTGCTGCGTTTGGGATTCAGAGGCAATGACAGAATTGCCTTGGCATGACGGGGAGCAGAGTCTGACCCTGTTTAAAGGAGAAGGCATACACAGTCCCAGGAAGTAGGCAGCTCTACTGTGCAGAGTACAGTTTTACTACGAACAGACTAAGTCCCCAAAACGGGGGCATTTCCTCTGTTCTGCCTGTGAAGTTCTTTTTGGCTCAGCAGCGTGGTTTTTCTCCTCACGCTTCACCTCTCCCATCTGTCCTGTGGGAGGCAGAGTTCATTTCATCACCTATTATGTTTGCCTCCCGCTGGGAACAGATTTTCCCCAAGTCATCTGCCTGCATGGGGAAAGGCAGGGCTGAGTGTGCCTCTTTGCATGGGTTAAGGGCATCCACTAGGGTCACCTTAGGCCATGTGAATTTAACGGCCTGTGATTAAGAACTAGCAGAGCAGCTTTTGTTAAGTGGGGAAATGTTCTAAATTAACTGTATACTTCCATGGAAAAAGTGTTAGGCTGCTGCAGAGCTCAGTCTTTTGGAAAATGTGCTGTTGCTTCTGCAGCTTTTGGTGTGGTGCTCAAATGAAGGATGCTACAATGCAATGTTTTGGCTTCCCTTGTACCTCATACACATCATGTGAGGCATCTTCCATGTGTGGCCTGTGTTTTTCCTGAGACAGATGAGGGAATACTCCTCCTCCGTTACAGCTGGTTGATCATACCTAGGTAAAGGAAAAAAAAAAAACCTAAACAAAACAGGATCTTGCAGGCTTCTACTTCTATTTCCTTTAATAGATCAAAGTTGCAAACTTAATGACATCTATCTCTGCAGTTGGATGTTAGAAGGGCATATTTTGCATCAGCCAAAAAGAAGATCAAAAAACCAGACTGATGCTGCCGTGGGCTTTCTGGCTCTAGGACCCATTTGTAAGACAGACCATTTCAGTTTATTGTACCTTACATTGAATTCTTGAAAAAATGGAGATAATGAGAATTTCCTAAACTGCTGCTGTTGGTACTAGAAGTCTTGGATCTGTGCTTTCTGGATGCGCATCAAAGTGACATGTAGAAGGGTTTGCATTAAGACTGCTTATGTTGGGGGTTGTACCTCACATCAAATAGTTTGGGAAGAAGATGGAAATGCAAAAGTATAAATTGATAAATGTCAAATAGCAGTAGTCTTAGGATGCTTTCCACATGCTTCTTGAGTGAGAAGAGTAATCATGTATTGGCAGAATGTCACAGGAACTCTGTGATTTGTATTCCATGACCCAGTGGAAAATTGCCAATCTGACAAAAAAGAACAATTTCAGCTACACTAATGGATTGACCAAGGCTAATTGCAGGAGTTTTTATGCCCATTATTGATATGTTGTTAGTACATAAAAGATTACAGAGAAATTTCTTGATCGGCTGCCATGAAAACATTTTTTTATTATTAAAACGTTAAAAGAGAGCTGCACTATTCTGACTCTGTGCAGCATCCTCCATCTTCACTTGGTGACGAGCAGTGTTTGAATTCTAAACTAAGAACCACCCGTTTCTAGGCTTTCTGCTCTAAGCCTCATTTTGTGAGGTGCTAAGCACCCATAAACTCCGATTTCCTTTGCTTAGAGCTTATCCTTACCCTGCAAGTAAATCAGTACATTGGGGGCAAAACTGATACAAATTAAGTATCAGCCTTCCTTAAAGTCAAACCAGAGAGTGCTTTTTGTAGCATCGTGGTTTTAATGAAACGAAAGAAAGTCTTCTGGCCAGAGTCAAGTGTGAGTTTCAAAGCTGACTTTGTGATTTTTCAGTCCTGTTTGGGCAAGACTCCTGTTGACTTAAACATTGCTTGAAATGCAGTGATTTTCCCATTGACTTCCCTGGGAAATGGAATTCCTTCCAAATGCCTCTGGGGATTGGGGGACACGAAGTGCATTTATCATTCTAGTGTCTTCTGACTCCAGCCATGTGCCCCATGGTTCTGTTTATTAAACCCAACATGGATGAGGTGTTGATAGAAATAATACAATTTGTGTTGCATAATGCATTGAGGTTTGACTGGAACTTGTTCTGCAGTCTGCTGAGCTAGCTGTGTAGATCTCTTTTTGTAACCCTCACAGAGGGATGGGAACTTAGGAACTGCTATACATGTTTAAGATATGTAGTGAGACAGTGAGATACAATACAAGCCAGAGGCCTTCCCCTTAGTAATCATCTTATAAGCAACACATGCTCCTCGAGGTGTCATTTTGCTTTGCAAACGTGGTGATGGTGGGTATGGCTGATTGCAGCTGAGTCGAGCAGTTCTGTGTAAGCACATGGCTTAACATATTGGTTAGCTGATCATACCAGTCCTTTGGTTCTTACCAGATTCTTTAAATGAGGCCGCAAGAGATCCATCATGGCAGGAGGGAGCTGTGCCAGCGTGCAGAGTGTGGGATTAGGAGCTGTGGCCCAGCCCTGCAGTAGCGCTGGCAGCACGGGCGGCTTCGCTTTCCAGCCTGATGCCTGTGCCCACCAAGCAGTTCGGATTAGAGGCATTAGTTTTGTGTTTAATCTCCTTTTAAACGCTGTTTGCTTGTGGACGGAGATGCTTCTTGCACCGAGCCTAGCTTGGATCTTAGGCTGAGCAGAATTCACGCTGCTTTCTTTTGAGTATCACTTCATTGCCTAAAATTGAGGGAGAGGTTGTGACAACTCGGAGCTGCCAAAAAGGAGGTCAGTATTAAGGTGTTGGGTGGCTGAGTGCTAGGAAACAGAAGAGGGCTGGAGGCACATCAGAACGGATCCTCATTTTGCATAACACCATTTGGGATCAGGTGGATGGCCTGCTGCCATTGGAATGGGATGTGGGAGACCTGGCTCCACTCCCCAGCTCAGTTGCAAACTTCCTGTGGGATCTCTGGCAAGCCATTTTATTTATACCACTGATGAGTTTTCTGGAGTATGGGGTGCAATAAAAGCAGAAATAAAACCCTTTAGTCATTACTCTGTTAGATGACAGGACTGGGACTGAAAATAAGGCCCAGTACCAGCTAATTAGTCAAGTTCCAAAATTTCCCATCGAAATCTACGGGAAACAAGCACCGTACATAGAAACTAGGAGCCAATTTATTTGGATAAATTGAGACTCTGGATTTCACAATGACTGATTTCATACAAGGATCTGTTCAGCTGGTAAGTAGCATAGGCAGGACCAGTGGGTGATCCTGGCACTACCTCTTGGACCTCCCATTTTATCTACTCTTCGCTACTTACAATAGTATTTTCCAAGAAGTGATGATAAAGCCTGAGATGCAGAGTTCTTTCTAAGGTGCAGTACATCCTGCTGTCTTCACATCTCACCTGGCTGTGCAGGTGATTTCACAAGCTGCGTGTTCCTTAGGGCACAGTTTCTTGGAGGGAGGGGAAAAGGAGTTGGTTGTTTTGTGGAGCAGAGTCTTATGATGTGTGTTGCTAATAAAGCTGAGAATAAAACAAGTTCCAGAGTTACAGGCGGCTGTGTATACAAAACAAACTGGAAGCAGGGAGTGTGACAGTGCAGAGGATGGGAGTGTAGGGTGTTGGTAGCTTGCAGAGAGGGTAATTGAGTACTGCGTAATACCCTTCTACATTTTTTTGGAGCACGTCACAGTTTTCTTAGGAGCCAGCAGTGAAACCTGGAAACTCTTCAGTGATGTTACAGAGGACACTCCAAGCAGCAGAGTGCTAAACCCCTTCCTTTTGGTGTCCTGGGGTCTGTGTGCAATTCTCTGTTTGGTTCCATCTTCCTGAACCCCCGTTTGCAGATTGTGCTTGTGGTTTTCAGACCCCACGGCATGGGACACGACCTGAACTGCTTCACTTAACAAACCCAAATAGTTGGAGCAGTTATTTTGTTGTTTTTTATGATAAATGAAATGCCAAGTTTTCCATCTTTGCCTTTTTCTCATGGCCCTTTAACCCATGTGGTAGGCTTATTTAGGGAACAAGACAAGCCTGGATCCAGTCCCAGAGTTTGCAGTAGCTTCAGATGCCCCTCCAAAGGTTAGGATACTTCACAGGGGATTTGTTCTGCAACAGAGAGGCTAAAAGGAAACCCATGCTAGTTACTTTTTGCTTTTGATTCTGTCCTAGTACTGCCCTGAAAACCAAGCAACAGAAAATTTACAGAGGCAGCATTGTTGCTGTTGGGTCTAATACCATATTTTCTACTGTAGCCTCATACCAGAACTTCAAAATGCTTATAAGAAACATTTCACATGCGGGATTATTGTTCCTATTTCTACACCTTTCCAGTAAGAAAAGCTGTATTATGCCTTTCACATAAAAATGCAACTGTTTCACTTTAGATATGGTTCTCTGCCACAGTGTGTGCACTGTTTCTGGGGGCTTTCAGTAAAATGGATATTGGAATTAAATGGTGCATGCTTATACATGACTTTCAATATCTATGTCTTTCTTCCCTGCCTTATGCGCTTACAATTGCATTAGCAGGGGTTACATTAGACTAATTGCAGCAGGATTTGGTCTTGCGCATATGAACAGCGCAGTTTTGTACCTATGGAAGAGCACTGTAGTGACATTGATGGCAAATATCATACCTGAGGTTTAATATTTTGTTTCCTGTTCTAGGATATGATGATGTTTCAGAAACAAACTTGAGATCTTACAGTGTTCATTCTGCTAAACATGTGCAAGAGAACCGTCCTGTGCCCATTCGCAGAAAAAGAAGCATTGGTAAGAAACAAGTTATTTGTACTTTGGGAGTGAAAGCAGAGGGGGTGCTTTTGGTCAGCCAAGCAGGACATTTCACTGAAAAAATGTGACATGCACAAAGGAAAAAAAGGGCCATTTCTAGCTTCTGCCTTTCTTTTTGCACAAAACGAGCCATTACCTGAGAAGCTGTCTTCTGGAGGATGTCCATAGGAGACAGACATGCACAAATTCTTTACATTCACTTTCTTGTTGCAGCATGTTGGAAAGCTAGACCTCGGTTAGAAAATGCTGTGATATTCAATGTATAATTCATAGTGTGGGGAACAACTACAGCAGTGTGCTTTAAAAAACATCAACAGTTGGTAGAGTTTTCAGTACAGAAGCTCCACAAAAGGAAACAGCTTGACTCTTTATTCATAAGAAAAATACAGTTTATCCCAAAAATTAAAAGCCATTGATGGAAACACCGGGGCATAGATTTTCATCACTGTGTAGGGCACCAGGCATGTTTACAGTGGATTTTATTCTTATTAATAGCAATGGTGATCCAACAAAGCCCAGATATAAACTCAAAGAGATGCCTGAAAAAGATTTATATGCAATGCTTGTTCATCTGATTAGGTGTGAGTGTTTCACCATTCCATTTGACCGTGGAAAACATCCATGGTCTTATCCATGGTGGGTAATTCGGTCTGTTTGTACTTGGAGCTGTGGTGGTACGCAGAGATAGCCCAGCTTGCTGTCAGCAGGGATTTGCAGTGTGAATTGGCAGGCGCGCCCGTCACATTGGCTGCCTCGGGAGAGCAGCGGTTCTGAAACAGCCTGCGACGTTGGCACCTCACCCTGCAAGGTGCTGGATGCCTCCCCACAAGAGTCACTGGGAACTGGGTGTGCTCAATAACTTGTAGGAGTTGCCAGCTATCTTGCAGTATTGGATCTGTTAATTTTCTTGAGTTCATGGCACTGGGGGCTGAGAATAAGAATTTTCACTCTATTTAGTCTATTGAAATGCATCTCTATCAAAACTAAGCCTAGATTTTCATGTTTCACGCACAGGCTAGGCCTGAGCTTCTTGTACTTAAGAACTAAGTGAAGGAATACAGGCAGTGTTCCAGTTCCCTGACACATCTAACCCAAAGCTATCACAAGCTTCCACTCTAAGGCAAAAAAAGTAAAGTCCCAGCTGTCTTTGGAGAACTTATCAGCAAACAACTTGTCCCTGCAATTGCTATTTTTTTCTGGACTGTTTTGAAGTATCAGCTCAACTTCTTAAACATTGCCAAGGTTGATGACAATGCATGGATCATGGCAGCATCACACAGTAGGACAGAGCTACTCTTTGTAATACTCTACAAGCTCATCTTACGTGAGCCCACCAGGATATTGCTTTAGCTGCAGGTTTTTCGGTCGTGCTGCTCTGGTGGTTTTGCCTCATTCAAGAAATAAAAAATTAAATAACACCCACTATGGTACAAAGCTTTGATATCTTCAGAAGAAATGGCAGTTGCCCTTTGGAATGGTGGATGAACCAGACTCCCTGATGTGGGGTTGTTGAAAGTTCTGAAGTGGAAAGCCAAGTCTTGAAAGTTTCAAGCTGGTGCAAGTTGTTTCCCAGCTGAGCCAGTTTGGGTATGGTACAGATAATCTTCACTTTAACTTCTGAGTTTGCCAGAGGTTGCATGTCTGTGTTAAAGTATTTGTGTGCAGTGATGACCCCAGTGTTGGAAAACAACAGCAGCTGTTGCACAGTCACTCTGAGGCTGTACTAGGGGGTCACTGAATGAGTCCCTGGCTTGCTGTCGCTTCCAGAGAGCCAGGATTGCCTTATCTCATGGTATGTGCTCCGAGCTGTGCTGGGAGCCAGGCCACTGGAAACCCTGATTTTAGGGCTGGGCTTTGGGAGCCAGTCAAGCTTGTCCCCAGGGTAACACCACAGCTCAGTTGTAAGCAAACGTTGCTCAGCACTGGCTGGTCAGTGACCGGGGAGACTGAGAGCACCATCCCAGCCCAGCAGCCCAGGTACACGTGGGTGCTCGGAGCTGGGAGCTGCTGCTCACCTGGGGCTGTGGCTTTGCTGTGTCTGCAGAGGAGGCCATCCCGGCGGTGTGCAAGACACGGACGGTGATCTACGAGATACCTCGGAGCCAGATCGACCCCACCTCGGCCAATTTCCTGATATGGCCGCCCTGCGTGGAGGTGAAGCGCTGCACCGGCTGCTGCAACACCAGCAGCGTCAAGTGCCAGCCCTCCCGGATACACCACAGGAGTGTCAAGGTGAGCTGCAGCGCCCTGACAGGGTTCTTCTCAGCCTAAAAACTCCACTTATCCCTGTGCCTGTGCTGTGTGACCCAAATCTTTACGATCCACCCTCCTGCCCACAGGATCGGATAGAATGCCCCTCTCTGCTTTGAGTGAGCAGATGGCCTTTTCAAGTTGCATGGTCATTGGAGAATCTTGGGTTTGGATTTGATTTTCACAGGATTCCCTTTAGGTTTTCTCTCTCTTTTTTTTTTTTTTTTTTTTTTTTTTTTTTTTTTTTTTTTTTTTTTTTTTTTTGTAATGAAAATAAAGTTGATTGTGCCTTTCCCATGATCTCGCACAGTACAGATCTTAAAGTTAAGAAGATAAAATGACTCAAGGGGCACTGGACTTAAAAAAATAAATAAATCACAGTATGGAATGCTGTTTTCTTAATTAAATATTATGCAGCCTAAATTGGGCTTTTATATTTGACAACATAACACTTTTGATCTGAAAAAATGTGTTTCAAATTATCTTACCCCAGGGATAGAAGACTCAACAGCTTCATGCTGTATTTACTCATTAGACAAAATCCCTATTGCAACTTTCCAGTAAATATTACGTGAAATATTTATGTTCATTTGGCTTCACTGTGTTCTTATTTTTATCAGTATTTAAACAAGTACTGTTGATCTACATCTGTGTGTAGGAGATTAGACTTACACTTAGCATTCATATTGTGAAGACTCTGAGTTCTTGTTGCCCTGAATTTCTTAAGAGGAGAATTAAAAAGAACCCCACCACATTCTTGAACATAAAATTGCTCAGCACAACACACTATTTGCTGTAGTTGCAATGGATTTCTTGGGAAAAGTGCTGTTCCCCTAGTGCTGTACATCCTAGAGCAAAAGTAAGGCACCTAGGTGATTTCGTTGTTTTTCATACACTGTTTTTCATACATGCAGACATATGTCTGGGCAGGATTTCTTTTCCTGTTCTGTTCCTGAACATGTGAAAAATGTTTTCGCATCCAAATAAGCTGGAGAAACATCTGAGATTCCCACAGTGTTCCCAAAAGTAATCACACTTTATACTTGCTTACTGCCTTGCCTCTGTGCGATATGCTTTGCAGAAACAATTAAAAATGAGGTAAAAATTTGGGTTAATAATTACTTGAGGGCAGAGAACAAACTGGGGAAGCTGAAGGACTGCAACTGTAAGCCTTTCTGAATAGGAGCTTGACAGAAAAGTGCCTCAGGGTTGTGATATTTAGTGCTGTTTGGGTTTGATGCAGCTTCCAGTTGATTTTGTGTAGCAGTGAACACGTACAGAGCAGCTGGGTGTGCTCAGCAAAGAGCTGAGCCGTGTCGAGCTTGCTGTTGGTACCTGTGTGTGATACTGCAACCTTGTGCTTCTCTCCTACCCCTGCAGGGATGGGGGAGATGCTAGGTAAGACAGAAGGGGTCTTGGCTGTCGAATCCCCTGCTGCTGGGACACCAAGTGTTCCCTGAGAGCTGCAAACTCCTGGCAGCAGCTTTGCAGGATGGCACTGCTGGGGCTGCTTCCCCAGCACACCACCACGTTGAAGGAATCTTAGTCTCTCAGTCAGCCCGTTGTAGTGCTTTTAGATTTGCATTCATTTTAGTAGAGCACAAGCTAAAAGTAGGCTCAGCTGAGCAGCTGCTTTTCGTGGCTGTGTAAATATATTGCCACCAGCAATATCAGTATACGTCAGCCAGCTTAGGAGGACATTTTTTTTTTTCCAAGCTCCCAAGACTGCTCCAAACAGTCATTAAGTAGCAGGGGAAAAAAAGGACAAGAGGTCAAGCAGGAACAGGATGTTCATTGTAAAGGTTGTCGGCTGACCCCACTGTCACACCAGAACTCTTAGAACAGAATCCATATTTATGCCCTCCAGAGTCAGATCCCCTTGTAGCTTTGATGTAATTGATGGTTTTCTGAGCCTTTTGCCAATCCTAAGTTTAGAGCTGAATGTCTGCTCATGCCATTAAGTAGCTGGCTCAGTGCGAGGGTCCCTGGAAAGGTGGGAGCGGTTTTGGAGAGCCTTCTCAGCTGCTCTGCAGAGCTGTTGGAAAGCCGGCTTGTGTTTTCCCCTGATGTCAGACTGCATAAAAGCTCTCTTTTGATGGAACATTGAAAAGGCTTTCCCCGCTTCCTCCTCATTGACAAGGTAGTGAGATCATAGCTGGCCCATTCACACTAGAGAAATGTTCATCCAGAAAGGTCAGCAAGTGGGTTTGCATCATCCAACAGGCGACAGCAAAGGGTGTTTTCTTTGTCTCACTGAGGGCCACTGTAGTCAAGGTTAAGAGACGGCTGGGGCAGTGTGGGAGGAGCAGTGGAGGTGCTTGTGTTCGGGCATTTCATTCCTGGGACATGATTCAAAGGCTGGAAGGTTTGGGGATGTCCTTACTTTGTGTTCACTGAGCTCTCTTCAGTGAAATACCCTTAATGGTCTTGTGGAATTGAAGCTGTAGGGAGGCTCTGCGTTGGTGGACCAGCTTCCCTGAAATGGGTCGTCTGAGGTTTCCCTTTTTCCATTTCATGGGGTGGGTTCTGTTAGTGAAAGGTGGGTTTGCCCTGCACAGTGTCAGAGTCAGCCCATGAAAGCACGGCCTCCTGGCCCTACAGACATCTGTGTTCAGCAAACTGCACCTGCATAGCCCGGCAGAACTCAGACTGAGGTGAAGAGGCTGGTTGGGAGCTGCTCTTTGATGGGAAGGAAAGGATTGTATTTCTTTCCTGATAGAGGAATGGTGACAAGGATGGGTGAGTTAGGGGTGTTAAGTGTCTGTTACAGAGAGATTTCCTCCTCTGTGCAGAAGCATTTCAGTAACATCCACAGAGTCTGTTGCCTCTGTCCAGTGAGCTCAAGTATTTACCAAGTAGCAGACCATAATTTATTTGGGGGGTTCAGAGCAAGAGTCTTCCCAAGAGGATTTTTGAGCATGGTGTTTGTTCTTGGTGGGTTTTGTCACCCAGAAGCAGAAAATAATTAATGCTATGGAACAAATCCTGCCTATGCTGCTAAATTGAAATGGCCAAGCTGAACATTATGATTGTTGCAGCAATGGTCATATACAAAATAAGAAACAAGAGCGAAGTGACTCCATCTGCCTCAGCTTTGCCTCAGGTTGGCCTTGAGCAGAAGCTCTGCCAGCTTCAGCCATTTCTGCATATTCGATGTTGAGCTGATCTGGAGAATCTTAACCTAGTATATTCTTACAGTACATTAATACGAGGGTGAGGTGCAGAGAAAAGGAACTGGACAGGAGGGAATGCAGGAGCAGCTCCTCAGCTGTCACTGGGGAGTTGTTCAGAGGTTGGAAAAAAATGCTGGAGTTCAGGGTGAGTTGTTCAGCAGAGCTACCCAGCCTCAGAGCAGGTGGAAAAGGCCTTGCAGAACACGTGGGATGTGTAGGTGAAATGGCTGTATGTCATGTTAGCAGGTTTAAGAACCTTTTTCTTCAGTGACTGTTTCTGCCATTAGCATAAGCAGCGCTTTGATTGAGCTGTGGCTTAGCTGAGACTGGAGCCAGCGCTCTGTGGGACTGGCAGGCATCAGGACCAGGTATCAAAGGTCAGTTTAGGAATGGGAGAAACAAAGGAAACCCCAGTGGAGGTGAAGGCGGAAAAGCAGCAAGGTATCCTTGGAGCATGGGGAGCCCTGGCAGAGGGCAGGGTCTGGCTGCTCTGCTCAGGGACCCCACCCCAGCCATTCCTGCCCTCCTGTCCCTGGAACCCTGCAGGATCCTGGTGCCTCCCCAGTCTTTTAGTCCCTGTTGACTCACATCTTCCTCATGGACCGGTTTTCTCTCCATTGTATCAGCATGCACTTATTTTAATATGGAAGCAATAGATGATTCCAAAAAGTATCCTCATTCAGTTTCTTTTTGGGCTTGTTTCTCTCCTATATTTAGGTATCATCAGCCACGTGAGTTCTGCTGTTACGAGGAACTTTCTGTGCTGACACTTCTCTTGCAAGCTCCTGCCCATGATAAATTTTAGCTTTGTACTAGAGGTGGTTTGGACATTTCTGCTTACCATCTTGGTTTGTTCCTGCAATTAATCCCTCATTTCATTTCTCCTGGAGAATCTCCAAAAAGAAGTGTTCCCATGATGTTTCCGCTAGGCCACATGATTTAATCAGATTTTATTGTAATTTTTACTTAGCCACCACACTGTATTGCAGAATGTAAACCCCAGTATAGAGTGTACACTGATGCAAGTATGGTGCCAGTGATTATACACCATTTAAGCTAATCAGTAATTTCACTGGCTTGCTCTCAGAGAGTTTTTGTATAGTATTATTTTGTGGGTTTGGAGGGTTTGAGGATATTTATTTTTGTTGCATTAGAGAGAAGCAAAAGGAGCTTGTTGATTTGTTGAGGACTGACCACCTCAAAGCACTGGGTAATACATTTGAGAAACTGTACAATATAAACACCAGGGAAAAAAGTACAAAGAAGGAAAAAAGATTTGTACACAAGGCCAAATCCCATGCTGTTGGCACAGCTATCCCTGTTTATACCCACTGAAAATGTGACCTGCAGCCTTCATCGTTGTAGATCAGCTTTGTGTGTGGCAGCAGGCGTTAACAGGTGACAAACACAGCAGCTTATCTGCTTTGTGCTGCTTCAGCTCCAACATTTGCAACATCTTACAATATGACATTCCTTTAATTTGTGTAGCATGAAGTAGGGCAGTGGAACATGTGCTGGATTGTATTCTAACTACAATACTGAAAACCAGCTTTAAATGGCAGCATAAACTCATTACGATCCTCTACAAAGTATTACTGTTTCTGGCTTTTTTTACTGTTGTTTAATACCAAATAGCCACAAGAACTGCATATATCTTTCAGTTTGTAAAACCAAGCGGAACAAGGACAGGCTTTTAAAAGCTTGATTACAGTTTATTTTTGTTGCATGTAATTTTCAGTAAGACTGGTTTATTCTAACAGCTGTAATAAGTATGGCAGACCTGAAAGCTGTTTTATGATTGCTGGGTCCCTTGCTTTGTCTCTGATGATGGAGGTGTCTTAATTACTGTTTGTTTTCATAAATTTTAAGGATTAGTCATCCTTTGATGATGCCAGATGACTCAGTTGTACCATACATGTTCAAATCATTGTATGCAAAGGCTTGATGGAGTTGGGTTCTGGTAGGAAATTTTGAAACATACTGCTTTCGACCCATAGTTAAGTCTTTCAGATAAAGTGTTCTGGTATGTCATGGCCAGCTCTTAATATGTTTGCATGGAGGTCTGACGGTTTCAGGAGATACTTTTTAATGTGGATACTTTAGTTATTGCATCTGTCTCTGTAACTTTTGTTTGCTGGGTAAATGAAAATCATCTCCAGACCCTGTTGATACAAGGGGTGATGACTAAAACGGGGATCTGAACTCCTTGCTCTGTGAAAGCAAAGGCAGATCTCCCATTGGCTTCAAAAAGGCCGGGATTTTGCTCTAGCTTGTCTCACTGGCAGTCAGAGGCCCTTGATAGCTGTGACCCCAGAGCCAGAAGAGTGTTCTGGGAAGTGGGAATGTAATGGGTTTTTCCAGCCACCACTCTCATTTTGTGATGCTGTTATTCCAGTTTTGAAAGGGCAAGGGAATGATTTTCACAGTGTGAAGATTGATTTGGAGCATTGAATCCCCACCAAACACACAAGGAAACCGTGGCTGGGAGTGTAATTGTGGATGCTTTGTTTGGCAGTAACTGGAGCTTTTGGTTGGACCAGCCTTTATGGCTTTGTCATGTAACTTCTGTAGAGACAACCACCCTCTGCTGTCCTGCTCCCTCATCTGCCCTACTTAAAATGCATCTCTGTGGTTTGTAGTCTTCTTGTTTGCTGGGACAGCCACACCACAGCGGCCTTTTGTCAGATGATGAGTAGGTCTGACAAGCCATGATTTTAATTTCAGTGATTTCCATTCCAAGCAAATGATCGCCACCTATTCTGCAGTGTTCAGCACAGTTGAGAACTAAACACTGTGGACCCCTTACAAACTCTCTAGCACTCTCCTTGCTCGCATGATGCCGTATTCCCTTGCATGGCCCTGACCATCATCACTACACTTAGCACAAGTCAGTGCCCAGCATCCCACGAGCCATTTCAGCACCCCAGAACATCTGTGCTCCTGACCTCTCTGCCATTCCTCCTCTCCTGGCTGCCAGCCTGTGGGTCAGGATGTCCTCAGTATCCCCCCACCCCAACATCCTTCTGTTCTGCCTTGGTTTCCTTCAGATAAGAGATCTGCACGTAGCTAGAGCTGCTCCAGCATGATCTCACCTTGCCCTCTAGAATTTTGTTTTAAGGATGCCATAAGTGGAGCAATGCTGCTGTGAACAGCTGGAAGGACTGGGGAGAAATATTCTGTCTGCCAGATAGCCACAGTAAAGCCAAAGGCTGGACCCACTGTAGGAGTGATAGTTCCCTTGGACCTAAAAATTGTTCTCGAGAGCTCTTGTGATCAAACCCCAGGTTATTGCAGGGAGGGAGTAGGAATGAGACTGTGCTTTCTAAGGTGATGTTCAGATCCTGGTTGTGTAGGGTTGAGCACTTTACACTCAGAGGGCTCTGGAGACACCAAACTGTAAATAGTAGAATGTATTACAAACCAATGTAATGCCTTCACTGTCAGCCTTTAACAACACGTACAGAAGATTGTGCTAAAGGTGGCAGTTTACAAGAACAACCACTGATTTGAATCTGTATAGAAGTTTATTGTGATACATGTGGAAACTGAGTTGCTAAAACATCCAACCAAAATGAATGGGAAATTGTTTTATCTCTTGGGGGAAAATTGTTTCAAACTGCTGAACTGGAATAAACAAATAGTCTGTGCAGTAAATAGTTACATGATGCACAGTTAAGATAAAAGATGATTAGTATGCTAACATTTTATATGGGTTTGGCTACATTAAAAATAGAGGTATATAGTTGTCTGTCTTCAGTTCTGAACTGTAACCATGTTGATGTGTCTCAGTACATACCTCATCGTATTTTATAGGTGGCAAAAGTGGAATATGTTAGAAAAAAGCCAAAATTAAAAGAAGTTCTGGTGAGATTAGAAGAGCATATGGAATGCACCTGTACATCATCAAATACTAATTCAGATTATAGAGAAGAAGAAACTGGTATGTTTTCATTTTATTTCTGCATTAATACTGATTTCATATGGACCTTATTTTTATATTAGTAAAGAATGTAAAGCAAAAGTTGCTTACAGTGAATTGAGGAGAGAAGCTCCCAGCTACTTCTCTGTCTTGAAGATACAAAATGAGGGCCAGATTGTGCTGTATAAGGATTTTGGATTTCAAATTTAAAGTGTATCACTTCTCATTAGGCTGACCTTTAAATAAATGTAAATACCCAGTAGTGTTCAGGTCTTGCTTCACTAAGTTAATGGTTGTCATGTTGCAGCTCATGGGTGAACTCTGTTGCCTAATTTGTTTAGACTTTGTGGAGACAGGGCTAACACCGAGATTGACTTGACCTTGGGGAAAATATGAATGAAATTAGTGTTACTTTGGAGTAAATTCAGGATTCAAGGCTAAGGAGTTCGTTTGGATACAGCATTGCTCATTCCTGTTGTTTTCTTACGTAGGAATACTCAAGAATTTGTCAGTTGCCGCATTAAACCTAAATTTGCCTTATTAAGACAACCTTTAAGTTATAATGGGGAAAGATTTTTGGGGAAAAATTCTTACTTTCAATCTGGCTTTCATAAAATCATTCTGAATTAATCTAAAATCATTAGCTCTGATCTACTTACTAGGGTGCAATCAATGCAGAGCTCGGCACACTTACTCAGGAAACCCACTACGGTAGAAAGGACATTTCCCTTTCTCCTGGTGCTGGTTGAAGGCAACCTCAAAGGTTTGTTTTGCACCTCTGCAGGGAATTTAAGGGTGCAGAACAACCCGTCAAATATTAAAGAGTCAGTGAAGAGCAAGTAAACACAGGAGGAAAGCTGCCCAAAAGTGACAGATTTTGTGGGTGGCTGGGTAAGAAGGGTTTTCTGTACTGGCTCCATCCAGCATGGAGACATAAACGTGGTCCAAGCAAATGTAAACCTCAGTTGCTATGTACAGAGCAGAGGAATTAGAATTTCTATAAAAGCAAAGTTAGACCTTTGCTGTGATTTTACTGGACATCAATTTATAATCTGAACTTGAGTGTTTAGCTGAAACTAGGGGGAGTTATTAGACAAAACCACACATAAAGTGGCTAATTTTTATGTTTGTATGGTTTGATACATTTTCTGTGTTTTCCATTTGGAAAAAAAGTTTCATTAGATCCGTTTCAGTCTTCCAAATTGTCAAAGACTAAGAGGTTACGACTTTAAGCTCAAAATTTTTGGTTTTGGTATGTGTAAAAAATGGGGCAGAATTATCATGGAAAAATATATATTTGTAGGATTTAATTACTGATAGGAACAAAACTTGCACCCAGCAAGTGGATGGTGAGCTGAAAATAGCTTAACTCCAGAGCTGAAGGCAAATGTTGAGTACTGCATGGTAACAGTAATTATAGATGGATCTTGGGAATGACGTGTGCAATGCCAACTTCGTTTATTATTTCTTTACTTTTGTGTAATTACTTTGTAAACTCAATGTCAAGTCAGATGTTATAAAGTTATTACTTTAATGCAAAGGGTAATGAGATTTCTTTGAAATGTAAACGGTTTGAGTATTTATGACTTCAGTGTTACACGAAATGCATTACCTTAGGGCTTTTCACCAGCCCTGCCCTTATGTTAACAGGAAGGCCTAGGGAATCAGGTAAAAAACGGAAACGAAAAAGGTTAAAACCAACATAAAACCTACTGGAACTATTTGATATTCAGGTAGGACCTATATGCTGAACACCCTAATAGCACAAGTACTGGAAAACTTAATCAAATATCATCACTTCAACTTAATCACTGTTCAAAATCTTGACACTTGCTACCTCAAGGCTGCAAAGAGATTAGATTTGATTGGCTTTGATAATTCTACCTGCTGGTATTTTCCCTTTAAGCTCCACATCACCATCAGCATCTTACATTCTTGATTCTACTTCCTTTTCTTGCCTTTTTAATTTCTTTTTTATTGGAGGGTGCTAATACTTCAGCTTCTGAAATCTCAAGTTCCATTGCCTCTGCTTGTGTTTCATTATTATTGATTTCTGAGGTCAAAGCATCATGTGATAATGCATGAATGAATTGCCAGGTTACAAATGGTTTTATTCCCAGTCCTTGGCTGTGAAACATTGAGTGTACATACAGCAAATACTGTTATTTCTGTGGCCATCAAACCTGTGTTCTGCCATGAACTGGGGTTGATTGCACATGCACCAGACACAATCTGATGATCTGCCTACTTGACAAGAAAGATGCTTAGAAATACCATTTTTTTTTTTTTTGGTGTGTTGCAGAGCCTTGTGTTACTTACACCAGAAAATTAAGATTTTTTTTTTTCTGTCGGTTCAGTCTCAGTAGGATGATGATAGTCAGTCATCAAAATTCATGAGGTTTTCAGTGTAGTGAAAAACTAACACCCTCTCAGTGCAAAAATGACTGAAATCCTTTGGCCAACATATTAGCAATGTATGATGATGGCGACACACATTCCAAATTAAATATGGAATTTCCATTTCTTAATGACTTGAAAGTATGTAAACTGCAGCACTTGCAATTGATTCTGGTATTTGGAGTGGGAATGATTTGGATTTTGCAGTGTCTGTGCCTAACGCCTGGATGATGGTGAATTTGATTTCAAGCCCCTGTTTCTGCAGATAAACTCCCAATGGCAGTTTTCATTTATACCCATGTATCGTTTCTAAAGAATGCTAAACTTCATATCCTGTTTCAGATTAACAGGTATTTATTGGGAGTAGTATGATAGAAGCAAAGATTTTCTAAAATTCAACTTTAAAAGTGAGCATGTAAACTCAATCAAAACAGCATTTAGAACTTCTTGTCCCAGGTTAGTGACTCTTCATGCAGAACAGTTTTTTTTTCTTTAAGTCATCTACTTTGAGGACAGGACATTTGATTCTAATCATAGAGTTATTGTATCTTTTTTCTCTCCTGCAGATGTAAGGTGAAAATAAGCTAGAAAAAAAACTTCTCTCTGGGACATGGATGTACATGGTTTGTTACATTCCTGAACCTACTATGTATGGTGCTTATTGACTGTATACTTTATTTGTTCTCCTGTGTGAAAAAACTGGCTCAAAAGAACACTTAATGAGAACAAAGAGACAATGTACATTTGTTTAATGTGACATCAAAGCAAGTATTGTAGCACTCTGTGAAACAATAGGAAGCTTCCCTGTCCAAAAAAGAAAAAAATGAAAGAAAGAAAAACAGAAAAGAAAAGAAGACAGTTGAATGAATGGAGGATACCAAAAGTACTCAAAAACATGACAAAAATCTAAGTGAATAGTGGATTTCTGTCAGAGCAGTCAACGGTGCTTTACGTCAAGAAATGTGCCTGCGTTCTTGATGAAGATGGATGAACACTGATGGACTTCAGGCACAAAAAAAGCAGGAATGTATGAAATGATCAAATGCCACGCAAACACTATTGAACAATACATCCTTGCTTGGTGGTGTTTTAAAAGTCTATACAAAAAAAAACCTTCTGGGGAGCCTTAAGTGGATTTTTTTTTTTTTTTTTTTACACCATAAAGTGATTATTAAGTTTTCTTTTTACTCTTTGCCTAGCTTTTTATTATCTCTTGGACTACATTTGCCAATAACACGTATAAAAGACTGGTATAACAATAAGCAGAACACAAAACATTATGGTATTTCTCCTAGTGGGATGCAAACTAATGAGATGTATTAAAATAAAAATGGTATACCTATGCATAATTTTCTAGACGTTTCTTGGTTTACGTTCCCCAACCTCCCCCGTAATTTAAAGCATTACATAAAAGAAAAAAAAAGAGAAAAAAAAGAGAGATGTGCGTAAACAAATCATAGGATATCCATGCAAAAATCCTTTTTTTTTTCTTTAAGACTTATGCCAGTTGCCTACTAGTGATATTGTGTTTGCAATTGTCATTCTTATCAGTATACAGATACTTTTATTTCACATGTTGGAGCTGTGTGAAATGTACAAATTCTTGTATCTGCATTGTATAATGTCATGGTGGCATGGGAACTACCTTGCTGCAAATATTTGAACAAAACCTAAAATTCTTTATTTTTGGTAAAATGTTATGCTTTATGTGTATTCAACAGAAATATGTGTTTTTGTAAAGGTGAAGTTTGTATTTTTATCTAAAAATTAACAGTTTTATATACCTGAGAAAGCCTGCTATGTTTTCTTGAACCAAAAAAAAAAAAAAAAAAAAAAACAAAACAAAAAAAAACAGGTTACCTCTAAGGATTGTGCTGACTTCACAATACATTCAGAAGTATGTCTTGTTAGTATTTATNAACGCATTTTGTGGTCATATTTTTGTAGTAGAATAGCCCAAATAACATCAAAATCTATTTTAACTATAGCAGGGCAGATAAAATACTCTGGCACTAGCTCCTGTATTTTCAAAGTGCCAAAGGATTAAATGTTCAGTTCCCCACAGATTGCGGTGGGAGCCACATGGATAAATCCTTCTGTACTGCTTTGGAAATTTAGGGCTGTGCCAGGTATGACATGGCTACTCACTTGGCCAAAATCACTGCCCCGCCCCAGTAGTTTGGATTATGTACCCTTTGTTTTATTTGGATTATTACATTGGATACGTAAAATGAACTACTGGATGCTTTTCTTTGTGAAACATCTACAAAGAGATGAAAGAGTTTTCTTAGTTTGGAACAACAAAAAAGCTTGTCTTGAAGACAGTGTTTCCACTCAAATAAAAATATCTTCAAATGTGAATGAACTGCAGAACCTTAAAACAACAAAAGAGAGCGAGATTTTTAACCTTTCCATTTCTCTAAATATAGTTCAGACATTCCCCTCCTGTTCCTGTAGCTATGTCCAAATTCAACCAAACAAAGCAATGTTAGCTAACAGGCATTATTGGCTTCAGATGCTAATACAGAGATAGAGTTAGTCACCGTTCTATTTTGTGACCATTTTCCCAGTGTATTTGTTGAGCACCAAAACTGGAAATACATTTAACTAAGATTGTCTGTGCTTGTTTTCCACTAAGTGTACTGTTCACAATGTTATGCACATGAATGTATGTGTCTGCGTTTAAAAAAGTGTATAAAATGTAATTTATATATTTATGTTTCAGTGGGATGCCAATAATGTTGCTCCGTTCCTTTTTTTCTTTTCGTCTAAAAGATATCTAATGAAAGAAAAAAACCCAAACATATATCCATTAAAATCATGTAGATGAAAAGCATTTATGTGACCCACTCAGACACTGTGCAGGTATGAAAGGATGTCAAAGTCACTTAAGTGGAATAGTTTGCAAAACAGCTCTTGGAAAGAGTCCTGTGGTTGCACTGGCATGAGAAGGTTGTGTTTGGGTTTGTGGGCCAACTCCTTGGGAGTGACTCCCCCGGGTATCCTGGAACTCTGATTTACATCACGAGGGAGTCTGGCCTTGAAAAGCAAAGTCTTGAAAACAAAGCAAACCGAGAGGTTTTGTTGGTGCCAGCAAATAAACGTGTTATGCCAAATTCAGCACACCAGGAGAGAGTGAAGACTCAATGGGGACTTTTCCAGTAGCAGTTTGTTTGAGACTCGTAGTCTCGAGTTAATTTTGTTACGAGGAATGAAACGCACACGAGTCTTTGTTGTCAAGCACAGTGTTCATACAGCATGCGGCAGAAAACACAAAAATCTCAGGGCTATGTTCTCAGCTACTATAAATTGGCAAATGTTTCTGACTTCAGCTGCCCCCAAGCTAATTTACATCAGATGAGGATCCAGTCCATGGCTGTTAAATTGTGAGGAGTAGTGTCACGACATGAGCGTCACTTCCTTATAGTCCAGCTGAGCTGTTACCTGGCAGCCTTGGGACCGTGGCGGGTTGTGGGATTAGTCCTCCTTCAAAATGGCAGATACAACCAGAAGGAACGGTGACATGAAAGGTTGTGGCACGGGAGTCGTTAATTCAAAGTTAAGTTGGACATTTCAAGGGCCATATCCTCAGCTGGTGTAAATCACCATCACTCCATTGCCTGCAATGGAGCTGTACCAGCTTACACCACTTGAGGGGCTGGTCCCTCATTCTTGCTCATCCCTTCCACTCCTCGGTCCCGCAGGGATCTCAGATTGTCATGTATGGTTAATGTAATCCTGTGTTCTCTAATACTTAAGCACAATAAGTGAATATGAGAATGAGTGTCAGACTTAACTTTGAATGTCCAAGCTCTGAAATGATTTGTTTCACCATTGTGGCTGTAAATTAAACAGTTCTCTGTGCATTTGTGAATGCCGTGTCATATCTTCTTCTGCTGTCTGCTGGAGGTGGACTCCCTCTGGACTTCTAATGTGCTGTATTTGCAGTGTTACAGGGAAGGGTGCGAGCAACTGGAGCCACATATTTGTTATCTGATGGACAGCTCTGTTATTTGTGGGGTGGGGGATGAGTAGGGGACTTCATGGAGTCAGGGATGGTTGGTGGTTGTCAGAAGTTGCACTTCCATGCAATGCTTTAACACCCTGTTGGTTTTGTCCTTCCACATTGTAGACAGTGATTTGGGGATGAAGTATTTTTCTGTTTTACATTCTGCACTCATTTCCTCTGTCCAGGGATCCAGAGTTTCTTGGTCTAATTATATCTTTTTCTGAGGTCTTGTCTGATTAGAAAAGACATACAGAGAGGACTGTCCAAACTCAATCTCAGGGTTACAATATGGTGCATGGGCACTGATTCCTTAGTCAATTCATTATTTTTCATTACGTGCTTCATCTTTCCACCTGTCCTTCAGTTGCTTTTGCTGAGTGAGACCAAGGATTATGTGGCAGTTTGCTTTCCTTTTCTCCTGTCCTCTGTCCTGCCTGATGTGTGCTTTATTAGGCAGTGCATGGTGATTACAGGCAGTTGCTCCTCTCCCAGGCTCCCAGGCAGCTCCAGCACTTTGGTTTTTAGGCTTTTTACACTTGCTTGAACATCGTCTGTGGGTCTCCTCCCTCCAGTGGGCTTCAGCATTCCAGTTACAAGGTTCTGTTGCTTGTCCTCTTCAGGTCCATGTTGCATTTCTGTGGGCTGTTTTCCAGCTAATCTCTGCCTGACTTTCCCATCCCTCTGTTTCTGTCTCTCAGAAATGATTTTCCTTTCCTGAGATGTGTCTTCTATCTGTTTTCTCTCCTCCTGCCTGACAGAACAGCCTTTTGATCTGTTAGTCTCCAAGTCAGTTGGTTTGTCTAGGCATGTGCCTAGATCCTCTCTCCCAGACCCACAGGCCCATAACTGACCCCCCCACATGAAAGGCAAATGCTTTAGAGAAAAAGATTCATCTTTGCATTTGGAAAAATACTTGTTACTGAAGACTCTTTACTAAAGCTCTGTCCAATTCCAGCAGCAGTATGACTCTGGAATAATGGCATTGAAGCTTTTCCAGATATCTGGCAGTTTAATTAGGATCAGTAGCTCCATTTATGTTTTAACTTGAAAGTTTCAGGTTTTATTTTGAAGTTTCAAAACTACCTCAGATATGGATGCTCGTATTTTACTGTAAATCGAAGGAAATCTTGTTTGTAGGCCCCTCCTATGGCTTTGGAAATGTTGCTCTGCATAGTTATCTGACCCTCACTTGGGCTGGAAATAGTGGTTGCTGTAAAACAGACAACCTTGTGGAGTTTTTGATTGAAGTAATTTCCTTGGTGTTTCTAATGCACAGTTTGTACTACTAACAGATCTCAGAGTCAGGTCAACTCGTAAGAACCTCACTTAAATTTCCTTTAATTTCAGGTAACAAAGCCTATCAGTGTTGCATTCCTCAAAAATCAGCCTATGTTTTGTGTTTATTACTCAATTTAATTACTGTCTTGTGTTGCCACATTTTATTAGCAAGACATTATTCCCTGTCTGAGCTTTTCTGTGCTGCTCTTCGCTGTAGCACCTCTGAGGCACAGCCTTGAGCTGGTTTGTGTTCCTATCTCCTCTGAAATAAAGAACTATTGTTATCCCATTTTAGGCGAGACGGAGGCATGGAGAAAAGCCTGTGCAAGGTCATACAGCAAGGCTCTGGCAGAACCAGGGAGAGGACTCAGATCTGAGTGCTCATCCAGTGCCCTAAATCACACGACCATCTTCCCTTTCCAAGAATGAATCCTTGCACCCTTAGAGCTAAATACTGAAAAGATTGAGGGTAAGTCATTTTGCCTAATTACTGTGCATCAGATACATGATCAAAAGCCACTGCCATATTGTCAGAGAACGTAGTGATTGATGAAAATCCATCTTTCTGCCTATGCAATTATGCAGCTTTTTATCCTCTCATGAGCCAGTCATTTCCTGCTTCTCTAAGGAGCCAGCCTTTCATGACTTACAGTGAAAATTATGCACATAGAACAAGACTCAGATTTTATGGGAATTTACAAAAATTCAGTAGACAATTTTCATTCTCCTTTAGTTCAGTGTCATTCTTTCCTTTTATGGTGTGGGTAACATTTCCTAGGGGAGCTGTTTTAATCATGGGCCCAATCCGAAATTTCTTTCCCAGGCCCTAACATGGAAAAAGACTTTAAGAGATGCCTGTGTTTGCTCTTCTTCAAACTGGTGCCTGAGCATGCCCCTAGCTTTGGACACACATCCCATTGACCTCAGACAAATGGAGCAGAGTTGATGCTTTATTTTTTAATTAGGGTGTGCTTTCCTGATACAGGATCGCTGTTGTGGGCTGGGGATCTTTGTGCTCTCAGAGTGTTGAAGTATTTTGCAAGCAACCCCAAAGATGAAGTAACAAGACTAGTGCATACAGCTAGGAAAACAGCTGAGAAAGCTCCACGCCTGCTCCCATGGAGGTTGCCATTTTGAGCTACGTATTTGTTCATTTTGGGGGAAAATACTTCCTTGGCATGGGTGGATTCAGGACTGCATTTGCTAATGTCAGTGAGCCCATTTCAGATCATCTGTCTGGGTACCCCAGAAAATAGAAGTTGAAAACTCGCAGTTGTACTGATAACAGACAAATTTGAGATGGGAGAAATTAATGGGAGCTGATTAATTTCATCTGAAATTTGACAACTTTTGGTTTAAGAGAAAGAAATAAATTTGAAGGTAGAATAAACAAGACCAAAGGCTCGATCATTCTTTTTTTTTTCAGTTGTGGCTTGTCACCTGTCGCTTTAGTCATTCTAATGACTTGCTGCATCAGGCTAAAGTATGTGCTGAAGTAGCTCAGAATCACTACAACATGTGAAAAGTTAGGACTGGTTCTTGTTGAACTGCTGCCTATTACCATGGCATATGACTGTGAGGTGGGGCCCACAATCACAGTTGTAAATCAAAGAACAAGTCATAGGTTAGGTTCTGTTTTCCTTAGATATTGTCTCTAAGTTTGTTTTCTGTGTGCTGGTCTCGAATGACATTTGGTGAGCTTTCCAATTAGGTAGAAAGTCACGAATACCTCGTTCCCAGCCCGAAAGTAAGGAAGTGCGAACTCTTAGTCTTGTTCATTATCAATGCATAAAATTCTGGGAGCATCCTGGTGACAGAATTTCTGTTGCTTGAAGGTTTCAATGTCAATGTCACATTTTTCCAGGGTTACTTCTTCCCATAGAGGGGAATCCCATCATTTTTATGTTTGGCTTATGAGCAGGCCACCAAATCTGACCTGGTTTGCATTTTGAGCGACTCAGAATTTCTGTTTGGACTGATACTTGTGCATGCCAGATGTCTCCCAAGTTCTTGGATAAAATACACAAAGAAAGGCTCACTTGAGTGCTCCAACAGAAAGTAAGTTCCCATGTGAAGGCTGGAATAGTCCCTCAAACCAGGAAATAAGGAGCCAAGTTTGTAACACGTGTTACACACTCATCTTCAGATCAGACCTGGTGTTCTGGCCTTTATACTGTCTTTGATCTTGCATAATGAAGGCAACTGGGTTTACTGTCCAGCTCTGAATTTCAGAGTAGCTGTGAAATCAGGCGTGCAAAAAGCAGAAGCCCACGGAGATGCAGTTGAGCCCACAGTGCTTGAAATCCCCTGGGGATTTTGAAAATGTTTTCATTCTTGAAAGCAATCACAAACAAATAGGAGAAAAGCATTTTAAACACTTCTGAAAATCCCACCCTGGTTTATTTGGCAGGTGAAAAAAGGATCCAGAAGAGATACTATTTATAAGGATCATTCAGTGACAAAGTAGATGTTCGTAGAGAATGCTCATGCTTAAATCTTTCAGCAGTTAATTATCATCTCTACAGACCATAATTCTGGAATACTTCACTTATCAATGCATCAGGGCTTGGATGAACTTTGAGACGCATGAAAACGAGACACTCCTTAGGCCCCTGGTAGCTCTGTGTTCTAGTAACTGATCAACCAATTACATAATTGGTCAGGTCTCTACCTTGCATGAACAGCTACAACTCCATTGACTTCTCTGGGGGTGCCAGTTACCTGAGAACTGACCCGAAACTCCTGCCACGAAGCAGATAATGGTTTCATATTTTGCCGTTTAGTGTTGTTGTAAAAATAGGCTCATTTCCTGGAGTAGTTAGAACAAGAAAATAGGGAAAAGCAATTTCCCACAGAGACTCATCCACACTGGAATTCACTGTGGACCCCGGATGTGAACATGTACTGATAGAAAACATAAACCAGCAACTTTGTTTAGGGAAGCCTCTGACCTGTCAAAAATGCAGAGCATTTCTTACCAGACTTTTCCTTGGCAATTAGTGGGTGGAATTACTCATAGAAATTGTTTTGTTTGCTCACAAGAGGAGAAGTAAGACATTAGTTCAAGATAGCCCCTCTTTGACCACAAGAAAGGCTGTGTTCACAGAGGGCCTATGGATGAAGTGCTGGGTGGCCTCAGCTCCCTTTGGGGATGAACTCAAACTTAGACCTCAGTAAAGTATGATGAGCCCCTCCAGACTTACTGGACATCCCTAGCTGTGATTTTTTCAGCAGTCTAAGGGATTTGGGCATCCACTTTTAGTTCATTTTTACATGACTCTCAAGAAACCCTTGTTGGCTTCAGAACGTCTCTGTCTTTGTTCTGAAGAGAGACTAATTTTGACTCAATGATGTCACCATGGCATCTGCCTTCCATCTCTGGGCAGCAGCACTCAAACCTTAGGTTTGAGTTTGTGCAGGCTGCTGGAACAGCCTGACTTTTCAGATGAGGAGTCCCCCTTCACTCCAGCCGTGCTTCACCTTTCCTTAGCACCTTTCCTTAAAGCTTTCTGTATAAAGGTGGTGCTGGTTTAAACCGAAGACCAGGGAAGTTTCAAGAGGCCAGATTTTGCCGGTGGGCCCTGCTCAGGTGCTCCTGGGGTCTGTATAGGGCCAGAAGAGGAGGGAGAGATGCTCCAGCACTTCCAGTGTGGGTGGATGGTGGGCTGAGGGCTGTGTGCTCACACTCTTGGAAGTGAGGATTTTTCTTGGCCCAAACTCACCCACAGTAATATTCTGCTCAGATGTCTCCTTGGAGTCAGGAAGCCACTGAAAAACCTGTTCAAGAGCTGAATTCCCCTTGACTGCAGGGGATTTCCACAGCAAAAGTGACAGCAGCAATTTATCCCAGAAGGAGTGGTTTTTTCACAAGGCCATGTAGGAGTCAGGCAGGTTAATGCTTGGCTTGTGTAGTTCACTGATTGTCCCCAAATACCACTTTTAAATCAAATTTTAACTGTTCTGGGATATGTTTCTTGTAGAAGTGCTTCAGAAGAGCTTGCCTAACAGCTTGTATCCATTTGTTGTGAAGAGCCTGCTGGCCCATCCAGAGCGGTTGGGCTATGCCTACATAGCTAACAGGGGTTTGGGGACCTTGCGGCTGGGGTTAGCAAGTGCAAATGTTTCCCATTAGCTCCCTGCATACCCTAAGTTGTGATTCATCAAGGGAGACAGTGCAAAGCTGAACTTGAGGCATGTGAGATGTTTCTTTGAAGTTACTTGTGTGTGATCTGAGTTGACTTGCTAGGCCGGGAAGAGCTGAGGCCCTGAAGAGCCCAGTGTGCTAACACAGTGAAGTTTAGGCTTTTCCTCTTAAGCATTGTCCAGAGTGATGTGAGTTTCAGAAGGGTCTGAAACCTTTCAGTAAGCCATTACATAGGAATGAGGGAAAGCTTTAACTATTCAGTGTTTTTCTACCATCAGGCTCAGCTACACTGGAGAGCCCAGAGCTCTGCTTAGCCTGTCTGGGCCTTGTCCTTCCTTAGTTTCTTTAGCATGCTTCTTTTCAAAGGCAAGTGGGGAAAAAAAAAAATCTTAAAATGGTACCTTAAAAAGGTGGGAAATTAAGCAGATCATATCATCTTGATTTCTTTATCTCACTTAATTAAGGAGAAGTTTGCCAATAGTGATCTGGTATTTCCTAAAACAAGCATATATGAAGAACACTTTGAGGAACTTCAAAAGAATTTTCAGGCTAGATCAGGAAAAGATAAAACCAGAAGTGGAAACTTCTAATATACTTTATATTTCAGTACTTACAGGAAGTACATTGTTGCATAGGATACTAATGAATTCTGCAGGAGGAGGTTTCCAAAAGAAAAATGAAATGGCACCTTCTCTATCTTAGAGCAAAAGTCTGAGGGCTTTTGCAGTTATGACAGATATGCAGTGCATATGTATGGTCATATCACCTGGAGAGAGTCTATCTCTGGCAAAAGGCTATTTAGGGTTTCAAGTGTGTACACAATCGAATTTCTGTAGCAACTTCCTGGTTTAGCTGTGAAAAGTGATAAAGGGAATGGTAAAAGTCTATCATGCTTTCAGTTGCCCTGCTCAACACCCCAGAGGGCAGAAATGCTGCCCTGTGTGGAGCTGGCTGCAGGGAGCATGGCAGGAACACACTGGACTGGCTAAGGATGAGCACGCAAAGTTGGTGCTGATGTTGCCAACCAGGGAGTGAGTCCAGCAAAGTGAAAATAGCAACATGGATATTCAGATACACCAGTGACACTTGTCTGGGAAAAATTATTATTTGACAGAGTCTTAATTAACTCAAGTGAAGAAGTAATTCTAAAATTCCGATTTTGGAATTCCAAAGAGTTATTGCTCTCAGAAACTATAAGATACAGGGTTGTTTCACATTTGTAAAGCGCACAGAAATCCTGGGGATAGCCGTTACCTGCTTCTTTGAAGAGTTCCCTGGTGTCAGCAGAGCCCTCTGTGGTGCCTTGAGAGTGGAGGGGCCATGCCCCAGGCTCGGCTGATGGGTTCAAGTGCAGGTGTGAGCATATTTTAGGCAGCAGGGCATTTCCATCAGGAATGAAGCACATGGATAGTGAAGCTTGTACACTTTTTTCTTGTATACAGGCAGGATATTTAAATGTCGGGTTAGCTGCTCTTTGTATCTTCAGGGATCCGGATTCTTCTAAGCCTGTGGTCGCTGGAAGGCTGACTGAAAATCCAGAGGCCCTTGTGAAAGTTTCTACTCTTGCTTGGAAGTGAGATTTGGACTCCTGAGTTACAAAGATGCTTTTGCAGTTGTTATATCTATCTTTCTGCTATTTTCTAAATCAACCTGCTTGGCCTGAACTGAATGTTTAAATAATAAACAGCTGAAAGACAGTCTGATCGCTTCTTTCTGAGTGTTTCCCTTAGGGAGCCGTTAGGATCACATGGCATCTGCCCTGACCTTAAGGACTTGCTTTCTGGAGGCTTTTTTACAATGCTAACAAACCTCACATTTTAACTAGCTGTTAAATAAGCCAGTCAGTGGTAACTATTCAGGACAGGGATTAGGGGAATATTCTTGCTGGCATACAAGATGGCTCTGTCCATGTGCTGGCCAGGGATGAAGGGCTGGAAAACTGTGTGGTGGAAGAGACTATTAATGTGATTTTCCACAACTTTCCTTGCAGCTGCATTTTTGAGAGGAGAGAGAGAGAGATGGCTAGGCTTGCAGTAACATGTTGTGCCGTCATAAATGCTACAGCCACCATCTGTTTCCAGCCCACGACTTGAAAGAAAACTGAGCAGTAATCTCATAATTCACATGAGCATTTTACACTTGTGAACCCTTCCCAACCTTTGTCTAATAATGAGGGGAGTGCATGGTGCTAAGTTTTGTATTTTTCCTGTACGTATTAGTGTTTATTTGTATGTCTTTTCCTGTTTTGTTGTTTTGTGGGGGCTTTTTTTCCACCAAAAAAAAATTCCCTGGGAGGAAAATCAGACCAGTTCCACGGTCAAAAGTAACATAATAAAGGCAAAATCCCAATTCCATTGATCTTGCTGGCAAAATTCTCCAGGAGGAGGTGCATTTAACATTCCTCACTGTGTCTGTGTTAGTTGCTTGTTGATTAAAAGAAAGAAGGACATTAGAAAGTGAAGAGGCAGGTTGCTGAACTGCCCTTTCCCTGCAGAAACAGAGCTGCTACAAGAGCCGGACATGCACGATTTAAACTGCACCAATAGAGAGGATGGTAATGGTAGGTTGGATTTTAATGAAAACAGATTCTTCTGCTAATCTTCGCTTGAGGCTGGCCCTCGGCAGGATTAAGGATCCCACCTGCTGTGCCAAAGACATGCTCAGGTTCGGGGCTGCTGGCGGGTGGGAAGAACACAAACATCTGAGAGTGACTCTGGTGAGCGATCCCAGTCTGTCCTGGTGCCGTGCCCTCAGGGAAGCCAAAGAGTTGAGATCATTTAGTTGATGGAAATGCTGCTCCCCTCCAGCCTGCGAAGCAAGGCTAAGCATCATTAAGGATTTCTTTTCTGCTGCTCTGTTGAAACCAAGGACTGCTGTTTCTCCAGGCCTCCTCTCACCTTTGGACCCAATTTGCACACCTCCTCCTACCACAGCTGAGTGAACTCCTGCTCTCCTCTGGCCTTAGGAACAATGGCTTTCATCATCTCTACCAGACTGCGGAGCAGTTTAAGGATGAAAGGGCTTCTCATTTCATATATCCCACTGCTGCTAGAGCTATAAATCATTGATGGACTGAATTTATAGCCAACTGCTACTGCAAGCAAGTGAAATTTATTTTGTGTTGTCATACGTATGGTCAAACTGTCCAAGAAGTTGCCAAACAAAGAACTGCGCTGCTTCTGAGCAACCCTTTCAATCTATTCTCATTTTATTTAAAAATAATAAATAACTGTCAATAAAAGGAACTTACTTTGACATGTGCTACCTGCTGGGTGATCCTCAGTATCTCCAGGATGTGTCTGTAAGTGAAAGAGAGCTGCTAGCTGTTGCCAGGTCCAGCAGATATGACATGAAGTTCCATCAAGAATAGGTTTGTGGGCTCACTAGGGTTGGGGACAGGTTCAGGGCCAGCTCCTTTTCTAGCACTACTTGCTGTTCTGAGAGGGTTTGGTCAGGTAGCAAGTGTGCTCAGGGGCCACAGTGACTTCTGCTTGAATCAGTGATGAATCTCTGTTGACCTGTATAGAGCAGTTTGCTGACAGGTGGATTGTTGGAGGATCTCTGAGGTCTGGAAAGCTGGCCTGTGCTTATTTTGGTGAGCTAAAAATGAGAGAGTAGAAACTCTTCAGGCTGCTGGGGTCTGAATCATATATTTCTGTATGATTTGTTCACAGAGCCAACAAGCCTGAAAGGTTATTTTTGTATTTTACCCAGGCTCATTAATTAGCTGGGGGTGTTGGGAACTGTCATATTGAGCGGCCTTTCCCTGCTCACTCCTGTTGTCCTGCTGGATTCAATCCCTGCAGCCTCCCACCCCCTTGTCTGTAGTTTATGGCCACATCTGGAGTGTCTCCCTGCACACGTGCTGCTAGGAGCCTCCTCCCTGCTGACACACACTTTGTGGCTTTTGGGGTCCATGGAGTTATAGGGGTCCTTCCCAACACTTGTTTTTCCATGAGAGGGAAAGAGTGAAGGGGTACAGGAAGGGCAGTGGCAGGGAAGGCCTCTGACACGAAATTCCCAGGAACAGGATTTGCACATTTTATGACCGTTCAGATGGAAATGCAATGGAGCTGAATTATTCCTCCTTAATCCTGCTTTCTCACTTTCCTCCCAGCAGCCTCTTCCCCTGCAGTTTAGGTAACACAGAAGCTTATAAACAAATCCCACCGCGTGAAAAATAGCAAAGGGGGGGAAAAAAAGAGACCTGGGTTAGGGCTGTGATGGATAGACAGGTGGAAGGCAGGCACCAGAAGGGAGGATGAATGGTAAAAGCCTTTGATGGAAACACTAAAGAGCTATTGAAAATCCAAGGGGTGGGGGGAGGGAGGAGAAAGAATAGCAGGAGGAGGGAAAGCAAGGGAGTCGTGCCCCCGTCCCCCCGCCCTCTTTCTCAGGATGTTGAAAGTATTTGTCCGTCGTTACAAAATGATTGAACTGCCGCCAGGCCAGGCCACCCTTCCAGCCATTGCACTGGGAAACTGGCACTTCTGAAAGCCTCGTTGCCTCTCAAATTTTATAGCTTTCCCTTTTTGTGGGAGTTTTTGTGTTGTGCTATTTGCAGGATTGTTTTCAGATTTGCTGCGTATCAAAGGAACTATGTTTTGTTTTTGTTGCTCTGACAAACACAGAAACTAGGTAATGAAAAGAAAAATTAAAAAATAAAGGCACATTTTTATCAGAATGCCTAGCTGTCTGCCTTTTATTGAGTCAGAATTTCGTACATTTGGTATTCACGGTGTGCATGTGGTTTACCTCTAGTGCTTTTTGAAGGAGGAATTTCTTCCTATGAATAAAGCTTCTGCTTCTGCTTTACTGAAGCTTCTGCATGTCTCTGTGCACGAAAGTGGTGCCTGTTCTTCAGAGCAGTGAGGATGACCCTGTTGTATCATAATTAAAATGGATTTTGCATCACGTACATGTAGACACAGTGGGAAAAAATAATCTTTCCCCTTTTCAGAATGGTTCCTGAAGCTCTGCAATGTCTTTGACCTGCAGGATCTACAGATGGGAAGAACTGCTGAAGATCTGAGTACGAGACTGTTCCTGCTGCCAGAGACTGTATTTGTACCGTGTATTTATATGTATGTATTTATATAAGCCTGGTGCTCGGAAAGGACTGGAGCCGTGTGTGTTCTTAATTAGATTTGGAGGTCTGTAGATGCAGCATCCACCCAGATTCTTGTTAACCAGGGGAGGACCCAGGGCCATAGTGTCTGCCTGATGCCACTCACATGTCACAGAGGTCGAGGAGCTTGTGGTGCCCTGGCCAGGGGGTGACGAGGGGCTTGATCTGTGTGTGGGGTGAGCCCTGTCCCATTGTCTGCATCGCCCTCACTGCAGCGCCAAGGGCGCTTCTCTGAGTACACAGGGCAGACAGTCAGCTGTCTGTTGCCTCCAAGATTAGATCCTGGGATTAGGTCTCTGATGGGCCATGCCATATAGTTAAAACAGTCCTGGAAGAGCAGAGAGGCAATGTGCCACCCATACATTGCTGAGTACTGGGGAGCTGTGCTTGCTCACAGACCCACCGCAGCTGAAAGCAAATCTCTCCAGTCACATAATTTACAATAGCAATTTCCACCTAAACATCTCCAGTGCTTGGTTATATTCATTAGCTTGCAGTGCCCTGAGAGGTAACACTGCCTTTGTCCCCAGTTCCAAAAGAGGAGAAAGGCTAAGTGGTTTGCTCAGGGTTAGATGGGAGTCACTGGAGATGCTGCTCCACTCTCCTGCCTCCAAAGGAATTTGCTGCAGTGACCAAAGCAAACAGCCCCTGCTGTTACCACGCCGGACTGTGGCGTGTCATTCGCACTTTGTATCGGAGATGCTGTGTCTGGGTAGGTATCACTGTCCTTGTGAACCAACTTTTAGTTCTGGAGCGTGGGTGAACACTTGTCAACATGCCAGGATGACACAAAGTCTAGAAATTATGATGGCAATTCAGGTCATGGGATAAAGGGGGAAAAATGCTGTCTCAGAAGTGTCCCCGTCTGGTGTCACTGCTGGCGATTATTTAAGATGCAGGACATGACTGTGGCAAAGATCAGGTTGTAGCTGATATGAATCATGCCTTGAAATAACACTTTCCTTCTTACATTGTGAAAATTGCAGTGGTATGGGAAGTGAGGGAAAATGGGATTTCCCTGGAGGTTAAAGATTTTCCTTTAATCAGCTTTCATAATGTTAATTAAACGTTTGGAACAATGGCTGAGTCCTGGGATCCGCCCGCTCTTGCATAACTATCTCACAATGCCGATTTCACTTTCATGTTTATTTGCCAGCATGATTCCAAGTGAGAGCTGAGCAAGATCTCTGCACTGAAGAGCTCCTTGGGGTTTGGGAAAACTCACCTCCCTCTCTTACCTCTCCTAGGGAGAGACGACTCCAACTCTCCCTTCCCCAGGAGGAGCAGCCTAGAGAGATCAAAGCACTTTGTCTGTCATCATCGCCCCATCTGCAAATGGGGCTAATAAAAACTTACTGGTATTTTGAGGCTGGTGCATATAAATATATACCCACCCATATGGAGAAAAGGGTGTGTTTATAGAGATCAGTACATGGATACATCTATTCCGGGTAGGTAAGATGGATTACAGTGCCACTTGTTTCCTGAATTTTTCACTCTTTCTGTAGCATAGTTGCTACGTGCCCCTGGGAGCCATCGCCCCTGGTCCTTTGAGCAATGGGCTTAACACAACCTGGTCTCACATCACACACACACAGAGCTCTGTGGAAGAGAAAATCTGGGGAATGGTTCACAGGCAGGGCATGACACTGATCACCCCAGGGACCACACACCATGGGAATGGGAGCTGTGCCCGACACATCTCCTGGGCCTCTTGGAGCCAGACTGGGTCATTTCTCCTGTTGCTCTGAGATGTGTTGGTGAGCCCCAGAGCTGGACCGGTGATGTCTCAGATCACCCACCAGCCACACATGTGCAGGGGGTGCACACGCATCCACTGCCACAGCCTGGCCACTTTGTTCTTCAAGTTAGAAAGGACTTGCTTCAAAAATAAGGTATTAAAATCTACAAATGTCGGACAGTATCAGAAAAAAAAAAAAAAGAACCTATTATATTTTAGGTCAAAGAGTTATCTAGCTCAAGATTTTTAAATATGTACAAAATGCAGTTTGTGCAGAAGGACCATTAATCAGATGCTGGAAGAACTGCCTTTTCTGCCTTTTTTAAAGCTACACAGATGAAAACAAAAAGCGGGGAGTGCAGGGGCAGCTCTACTTTCCCATTTTACGGGCGGTAGATCTCGGAGCAAGAGGGCACCTCTATCCATGCGGGCTCCTGCTTCCCTGGCAACATGTTCACATCTCTGCAAAAGCTGTTTAAATACACCCAGCCACGCTAACTGCATGGCACTTTCCCTGTTGACACATGCCTTTGTCTGCTCAGAGGAGGTGCTCTGTAAACACCGGTGCTGGACGGTTTTTATGTGACTTATTTCTGATTCATTGGTTCTAAATTAGTAGCCCCAGGGCACATACCTTTCATACAGGCAAGGAAGGGATTGCCTCTTCTCCCCACCTTTGGAAACTTTGACCTGCTGGGATCACAAACTGCAGGAAATCTCAGAGGCGAAGTCCCAGGTACCGCCAGCAGTAAAAACCAGGAGTAAACAGATTAGATATGTTTGAAAGACATGTCAGGGGAGCTTGGGCTATCTGGCTCAGTTTCCCTATACCAAAACAAGCAAGATTAATTTCAAGACTGATTTTGATGGCATGAAGCTTCTTCCTTAATACAGGAATTGGCTGTGTAATTTCTATATATATATATATTTATCTTATTGTCCTCTTTGGCAGTGAGGAATCGAAACTTCTTCTCCACACCCCTTTGATTAGCACAGGAGTGGCAGGAGGGATTTTTCCTCTCTTAGTCATTCTGGGCAACCTTTGAGCCCAGGTTTTCCACCCTGTTCCCATTAGGAAGCTGCAGAGGCCACGCGAGTGAGTTGCTGGCCAGCTGGGAGCCGTCAGCTGCCTTCAAAGGCCTGGCCAACCCTTCTGTGATAAATCTATGGCGAGGTGTGTAATGCGCCTGGTATCAGCCCTGTATCCCACACAGTTCCTGTCCCAACACGGATGAAAGTATTTTTAAAAACTGGAGTACAAAAAGCAAAAACCTATCTCTTGAACTTTTAAGTCAGTTTATGGAGCAGTCAAGAGGATTAGGGTTGGGTCTTGGGTTTTACCATCCTTTCACAGGAGTGAGGTGACAAAGCCCTAAAAGCTGAGCTGGTCCCTCCCAAATCCTCCCTTGCAGATGGCAAAGTACGTTGTTAATTTACACAAAAAAAGAAATGCAGAATCCTCTCTACACATTTTGGGCTGAGAGAAATGAAAATTTTGTTGTCAGCCAATCTGGCTTGGGCATCACCTTTCCAATTCCCTTTTGTTTGGTCTCTCAGTGATTCATATCTCCATTTCACTTCTCTTTTGTTTGTTCCATAATTGTTGGCTTAACCTGGAGGCATGAGGCTTCCTTGTGGAAACATCACCAGGCTGTCAGTCAGCCACGGAGAGGTGGTACAGCTGGTACAGTCCTTCCTCCCTCTCAGGAGTGAGTGAATCATCCCTTGAATATGCAATATCATCCAGGACAGCAGCCAGGATTCTCAACAGGCACATGAATTCCAGCATCTCTGGAAACATTATTTCCACATTTTGGGCAGACTAAGAGACAGTAAGTAAATAAGCAAGCTGTGGCATTTGCAATCTCTGTAGTTTTATTTAAAGTGACTGCCTGTGCTCAAAATGCTTGTGTGGGTATTAAAAACACAAAGAGAAAAGTGTGTATCCTTGATCTGATAATGCCCAAGGCAGCTTCAGGGTATGGCCCATTTAATGCCATTGAGCAGTCCATTGAACAGTTAAGAACCCACCAGAAACAGTAACTGCCTGCTTTCCTCCTGATAACTCACATGAACCAACACATCCCAAACCCTCTCTGCTGCTGGCCTCAGGATTTCTCCTTTGACACTGTGTCCATGCTGGTTCTTTGTCCTGCTGTTTGCCACTGCCTTTGCACAGGAGCAGTGAAAGACACATGGGCTCCTTCCCTCAGCTGGGATCTTGTTCAAAAGTATCTCCCCTCCAAGGAAAAGACCAATTTCCCATGGTTTCCTGGGCTGTAGGTGGGACGTAGGCAGAGATTTGGGGAATTTTCACTGCATCATCAGGTAGTCCATGACACAGCATTTCACAACATAACTGGTTTTCCTGAGCTCTCGTGTGCTGTGCTCATGAATCCAATAAAACCGCCCTGGAGTGACCAGAAATGAGATTTCACTGTTCAGTGTGTGAGAGATGCAGTGGGAAAAGAACACTGCTCTGACAGAGCTGGGAAACTCTGGTCAGCAGCGCTGTGATATGGTTTTCTTTACTCTTATTAGTACCAAGAGCCAAGACCTTTTCTGCTTCGCTTTTGTGCCAAGGTTATAGCTACGTGTTAACCTTCATCAGTGCTTCTGATGATAACAGTGAAAATGAAACACCATTAAAATTATCTTCCTATATGTTTAAACCACTCTGGCACTTTCCCAGGCAGTGTTTGTGCCCCTGTTTATGCCGCAGACCCTGGTGACCCTGGAATACTTTTATTTACGACAGCATAAGCATCATTTCCATGGCAACATGCTTTTCAAGCTGCAGATTGAGGATTGCAATTTCCTGAGTAATAGAAGAAGCAATGGTGGATTTTTTTTTCCTAATCAGCTAGTAGCAACTTTCATGTGCAAAACGACCAGCCACGACAAATCAGTTAAAAGCTACATTATCATCAAGGCAATTTGAAAGCTCAGCATGGTTAGCCTAAAAATAAAAGAGAGTTAGATCCAGTTGCTTAATGGAAATGGAGATCATGCCATGATATCCTCACTGCTGCTCTGGTAAATTGGCTACAATGTGCTCTGCAATGCTGCCTAATGAGGAGCAGAGCAGTTCCCTTCACTGCACTGACACATTATTTACAGGAAGACTAGGACACTGTTATAATCCTGTATGGCTTCAGACAATGCCTTCCCGTATTGGAGGAGATGACAAAGCCTGTTTGAAAACAGTCCAAGCTATCAACAGAGCAATGCTATTAACAGGGATCTTGGTTAGCGGCTCGTGTCAAACTGCACTTGGTGCTCTGTGCCTTCAGAGAGCTCCAGGGTGGAGCTGCTCCCCAGGATGGAGCAGCCTCCTGTGCACACAGAGGTGCCCGCACAGACCTGGGGAGAGGAACACTGAACTGAGATGGGGAAACATCGCTCAGCGGTGCCACAGCATTGCTTCCCTACACAAAATATGCCTTCGACAGTGGTTAAGTGCTGTCACTCTGCAAATAGGATCACTGAGGGGCAGAAAGGTGCAGAGATGTGCCCAAGGTTGCCCCGGCTGACAGTCAGAGGTGCTCCCTGGAGTCCCAGGACACCATCCTGTCTGCCAGGGGCCACGACCCATCCATCAGAGTAGGGTGTTTGAAGGCTGGAGCTGTCCCCTGCTCAGCCACTTTGGTGCCCGGCACCACTTTTCACAGCTGCTCTTCTCACCATCTCTCACTGGCAGAAAATTTGCACTAAAAATACCGCCTTAAGGAATTCAGAAAAAGGTGAGGATTTTCTTCCCTGTTAGATTAACCTTGAGGGAAAAGAAATCTCGCTTCATATCCAGGCAGGATTTGATGCTGATCATGCCAAGCCCAGGGAATTGCTGCATACCAGAATGGGTGGGTTTAGCAATACTGCTTCACACCTCTCTGTATTATCAGTTATTCCTGTCTCTGACTTCCAAGTTAGACCTTAATGGTGACACCATAGAATTATCAGAGATAAATTTCTAAATCATGGTAGAAATCATTTCCGAGAAAATAGGTATTGCTGCTGGGTTTTGCCCCCCCACCCCACATGAATTATTTGGGGTGACAGGTAAATAAATATTAAACTACATTCTGTAATGGTAAAGTACACTGTACTAGATAAAAACCACGTTCACACCGATTTGCTTTGAGCCTCCAATAGTTTTGGGGCAAAACTTCCACTGGTTTTAAACGTATCAGGACAGCAGGGGTGCCTCCAGGTCCAGGGGACTCCCACATCTTTTGAGGTACAGCTGGCCATGAGCTCTCCTGCTGGAAGCTGAGGAGATGCTGCTTCCGAACATAGCTTTTCCATGGCAGGGCCTGGTTAAGGGTTCTGGGGTGTTAGCTATTGGACCAAGCACGCTGCAGAGCTCAATGTCAAAAGCTTCCAGGACAGCAGGAACTGCGAGAAGCCCTGGATTAGGTGATGTTTAAAGGTTCCTTTCGACCCAAACCATCCTGTGATTCTATGATTAAAGCCACTGCATATTGATGTGCAGTGCCAGCCACAGCATCCCAGCACCCTCCTCCCTTTGAAGTTGGTTTTCAGACTTGATTTGGAGTCCAGGCACCTGGGACAGGAACTCAGGCAACCACTAAGTATGTTCTGCCCCAGGGAGAGCTCTCACCCTCACGCTGGCTGGCAATGGGAGAGGAGGAAGGGTTTTCAGCCTGCTCTCATGGTTTAGACTTGAACTTGGAACTGTTTGTTTTTGCTACGCCACCCCTTCCGCCCTAGTTAATAGTCAACTTTGAAACCCAGCTTTATGTCCCATGTTTGATTTACATTTCAAATGCAGGGCCAGCAGGGCAGGCTGTCTAAATCACTTGTCAGCACAAGGGAAGGAGGTGACACAGTGGGAGGAAAAAGTGAGACGCGGCTGTGGCCCAGTATAAACGCTCAGGCAGCTGGGCAAAGCTGTTACTGGGAGAGTCCCCAGCAAGCGACAAATGCTCACCTTGCTCAAAGGTTGGGGTCTAACCCAGGCACCACACAGGGACCAGCTTGTCTCCTTTGATTTATGCTCCATTCCTCCAGCTCTACAACCCTGCATCCTGTTTTCCTTCTCCTCTGCAGCTGTACGTGGAGGTGAGGGCTCAAAAAGACCCAGCAAGAGGAGTTTCTTTTGAAACTAAAAATAGCCTGTCATGATTTTACTATTTTTTTTTTTTTTTTTTTTTTCTGGTTGGCATGTCGCAATCTCAAATTTATCACTGAATTGGCATACAGGAAACTTCTGTGATTGCCATTTGGAGGGCACAGGGCAGAGCGAGTTCACTGGCCACTCTTGAAAACTGTTGGGCTGGAAATATCATTTTCAGCTGCTCTTTGATGAGGTAACATCAAGGAGCAAAGCGACTGCACACAGCACCCGGGCCACTGCCAAATGGTTTGCAGGACCAGTCAATGCCGCATTGAAGGAAGGGGAAACGTTTGCAAAATCAGTCAAAAATGAATTAGATGTGTTTTAAAGCAATTACTGTGCAGACTGTTTACTTGGAATGACACGAATATGATCAGGCTGTCCTTAGAGACCTTCTCAGGCTTGACCTGATGGATGTGGTGATGCTTAATCCTGCCCTGATGCTGCTGCCTGGAGTTGTTCTGTGCACGTCTCGACAGCTCATCAGCGCAGTCCTTCTGGCTGCCACACGCTGCCCTGGTGCGTTTGTAAAACAAACTCTTCCTTTCATCTCTTTAAATTAATCACAAGATCCTTGGGCTGCGGAAGGAACAGCCCCTCGTGGAGGTGGCAGGTGGAGGAGCCAGTGTGGAGGCACAGCCCTCAGAGGCTGCTGAGAGCATCGTGCCTCTCCAGTGAGCCCACATTCACCACAGCTTCCCAAGATTTTGCTGGAAATAGCTGCCTGTTTCTTATAAACATGTTAAAAACTACCTGCCAGGTTCAGCTGATGTAAATCCCCAAAAACTCATTCACCAGCCTTATTCCCAGAGAACTGCTGCTTAATGCTCTGTTTCTTCATAGTTGCAATTTCTCTCTGTTTATTTTAATGTGGTGCCTTGCTCTCAGTTTCACCACACACATCCTCTGTATTGCCAAAAAGGCACTGATGAGCATGAGCTGTTTTACCAGAAATCACATTCCTGTTCCTGTTCCTTGGCTCATTTCTCCCTCATTTCCTTTTGCCTTCCTATTTTAAGACAGCATGCATGACATACCTGTCAGCTAGATCCACTCAAATATTTATCCAGTAATTTAATCAGTGAATTTTATGGTACATTGCTAACTACACTGATGATTTTCTCCTCATTCACGTAGCTTGGGTTGCGGTGTGTTAGGGAGCTGGAAGGCTGCAGGTTCACAGGGGTGTATGAAGTCAGCAAAGTTTATAAACCATAAAGAATTTCTCCTTTTATTCTTGCAGCCCTGAGACCTTTGAGGAGCCCTGGCTGTGTGCTGTGCTGAGGGGAAGAGGGAAGCTCCAGAGCCTTGCTGGGACTTGGGCACCAATGTGACCCCACATCAGCCTCAGCTGGGGCCAACTGCCGGCACATGCCGAGGGAAAAGCAAACAGAGAAGGGGCAGAGTCCAGTGAAACTGGGAGTGAGGGATTTTACCTTTAAATTTCAGAGCACACCCCCTTTTTTTCACTGCATCCTAATCCCCACTCATTCAGGAGACAGAAATAGTCTTTCATAGGGAACTATTCCCCCCAAAGCAGCTCCTAAGCCAATCCCAGGTTCCAGGCTAAAGCAGCTTTAGGAGATACACCAAACCTCCAGGCTGTGCTCTTGAAGCCTACCCTGACCCCAGGCTGGAGCTCCCCAGAGCCAGGCACGAAGGCTAAGCACCCCAAAGCCACCCTGCTCTGTGCCCCAGGGCTGCTTAACCCTGGGCTCTGGTAGTTTGACCAGTCAGCCCTTTCCTCACCTCAAAAGGGGCCTCAAAGAAAGGGAGGAGTGAGAAGTAGCACCCTTTTATAGTGTGAGTAATGGCTCAGCAATAGGTTCCCCCGGGGCAAGGTATGCTCCACACACCGTGATTTCAAAAGAAGTTCAAAAAAAAAAAAACCAAAGAAGGAATGAGGAACTAACTCAACACACCCTGTAGGTAGGTTCTGGCTTCCCAGGGCAGATTTAGAGTACAAACCTCCAAACTGTGCTTAACGTGTTATAAACAGCTTTGCCTTTTTCTTTTGCCCCTTCCCCAACCTGAACCCCTGTTTTTTTTACAGGATAATGCTCTACCTTGACAGGATGAGAGAGATGTTGTATATGTGTAGATAGAGATACTTTATCATCCTTTTCCATTAACAGCTATTAAGAATAGGGATAGAAATGATAATCTCCTTCTGTTGCATCCTGTGCCCAGTCTCCAGGAATCCTGTTACTTAATGTTTGAAACATCCTTTGGAGGATGGATGCATATAGGTGCCCCCCACTCATTCCTGGCTCTGGAAGCAGCAGCACACCCACAGCCCTGCTCACCACAAGCATTGGATTTGCCTACAGAGGTTCAGGCATTTGCTGAAGGGCTTTGCTGGGCTGGTGTGGTTGATATCTTGCAGGATAGGGTAGGAAGGCAGCAGGAGATTAAGGATTTTGTCATGTTCCCAGGAAAGTTCAGTGCAGAGTTCCACTGATTTGTGGGGAACAGAAGCCGATCCTCATAGTTTTCACAGCTGGGAGAGAAGCCTGGGAGATCCCAGTGTCCTGTCCATTCCTCTAACTGTTAGGCTACACTTCTTGGAGAAATATGGGACATGGGGGAATTTGTACTCTCTTCCAGCCATGAAGGTTGCTCCAAAAAGAAGCAATTTTCTTCTATAATAACAAATGGAAATCTATAATAATTACATAATGATGTATATTATCAGTGCATCAGTGTAAGTGCCAGGCTGGACACAGTGCCTTTCAGATTACCTTGGCAGTTTTACTAAAACAGCAGATAAGTGGAGATTGATACAAATTGTCAGAAGTGTGGGTATTTTTTTCCCCTGTAACACCTGCACTTAGCTGAAATTCCACAAGTGATTGCATTTTACTTGGGTATATCTCCTACAGTAGTGGCATGAGGCATATAAGCAAATAACTTCAAACTTACTGAAATTCAAAGCATTTTCAGAGTATCAGTAACCTCAAACCATTCTGGTTAATTGCTGAAGTGACACTGCCTTAACCTCTCAAACAGCGTTATCTGATTTTAGCCGAAGTACGAAGATCAGAAGATGAAAAAATTTTAGGCTGGAACATGTCTTTTTAAGACTCTTCTTGTAGATGCAGTCAGACTAGGTAGCTCAGCATGCCCTGGTGCTCTCAAAACTCTTTGATAAAATTATAATAATAATTGTAGTATATTAGTTAGTCCTCAGGGATAGCTCCGTTTTCCATGCATGTAACCTTTACTGCTTTGGGATACAAGCTATTTGTCTTGGCAGCCTGAAACAGCCCATAACTTCACCATGATAACCATTTTTAGTTTGGCCTGTAGATGGATTTTTTTTTTTCCCTTTTCAAATCCATCTGTCCTGAGAAGTCAAATTCCTGATTTTATCTCAAACAACCCACCCTCTACACTTACAAAGGAGAACAAACCGTCATCCTCTTCCCTTGCTTTTTGGTTTTCCCTTGCTTCATTCTCAAAGAGATTCATGTTTCTGTTTCACTATGTCTGAGTTAGATACTTCTGTCCCTGGGATTTCTGGACTCTGAGGTAGGGAGGTTCTGTATTTATTACCTTGCAAGAACAGCCAAAACACTGCTGTTGAATTTACAAGTTTTAAGAACAAGACAAACAACCCAGAAATCATTTTCCTGCCTTAACAAAGCAGTTGATGATGGGTGAATGCATGAGAAAAGAAATCAGCTCTTCCCCCATCCTTTTCTATTTTTTTTCAGATGAAAAAACAGCAAAAACATCTCTGCTAGAAAAATCATTCAGTCTTGTTGGCAGTGGTTTGCCATTCAGCAGGTTCATTCAGGCTGTTTTCATGGGTGATTCTTTTTTCAGATGTCCAGCATCCAAATATAGCAGATGTGGATGTTTTCTGTCTTTGAAAAGAGAAAAATAGTCATTTCAATGAAGAGAGTGGGACTGGTGCAAAATGCAGAGTGAGACCCAGTGCCTGGTGAGAGCCCTCAGCTGACTTTGATCTTCACATTGTCATGGGGGCAGACGTGGGGAGTCTGTAACTAATTTACAGCAGAGCCTGGGGCTCCGTGTTGCCCCAGGTTCAAGTCCAGCCCAGAATCTGCACAAGGTAGGAGGGACATAGCTCTGTCTTCGCCCTGTTCTCTCAGAGCTCCCCATGAGCTGCACGGCCTTTGCACCACGTGCTCTCAGTGCCCTCATCAGCTGCTCACCTGCAATTCGACCTGAGCAAACTCAGCGATGGGGAAAAGAATTATGCTGAAGAATTGTCTTAGGAGTGCTGTGAAAGTGGCAGCAATTTGGGAGACACTGGAAAAAACGCCTCTGGTAAAACATGTACTTCTTCACCAGTATTTTCGGCGTAGGCACAAAATGATGTTGAGTGTTTGTTGCTTCCCACAAAGTGCAAAGCTGTTCCTTTAGGTTCATCCCAAATCCTCTGAGTGACTAATTCTCTCTCAGAGTCAGCGGGGAGAGACACACTGGCTCTCTTACGCAGACTTAGCAGGGATTATTTGGTTTATCACCACCAGCTTTCCTACACTCCAGAGCCACTCCTATTCCCAGCCAGATGTTCAGAGGTGGGCCCAGCATCTGGGTGGTGCTCCACCAGACCCTCCGGACCCTCACTGACAAATACCTGCAAAAATACATCTTATCTGTTTGGCTTGTCACAAGGCCACAGGGAACAGCCCCACAGGCTGGATTCAGATACTGGGGCTCCCACTTGGCCATCCCTGGTGGGCAGTCAGGGACTTTTTTGGGTTTTGAACCTCTGCCTCCTTGAGGGACTCATGTCATTGCCTATTTTGCTCACAACCAAGGTTGTTAAACAACCTCTGCTGCCTCTTGGGAACCAATATATAGATATTCTTCAGTAACATTCAGGGTTTTACCTCTGATTAGTAACAAAGGAATATTAAAATAATTAATATTAATGCATTAGTATTAGTAGATGTCATATTTTATTATCCCAAGATATGCATATTAATGAGTTAATGGTAATTTCTAGATAATTAACATCAAGTTTCTTTGGTTATGGGCTTTGCTCAGTTGACCACTGTAATGCCTCTGGAAGCTGGGTGTGATACAGACTTGCAGGATCAAAATTCCCTTAATGTTTTTTTAATTGTAATTACTATTGTTTTCAACATCCCAGTCTGAAGAGTATTGGACTGGAAGGTGTCACTTGAAGGAAGGTTACTGGGCGAGTACAAACATGCCATATTTATTTAAATCCTTTCCCCCTGGTTTCTCCTAATTCAACACCATCAAGGCTTTGCCTCCTTGATGATGTCAAGAAAAAGTCTTTGTTTAAGCCTGCTCTGCCAAGCCAGTGACATAACCCAAGCTGCCAGAGATCTCTCTCCTCATCCACAGGTGTCATTCCTCTGGATCTTTCCAGTTCTACTGCTACACTGTATCCCATTTATTCTGGTTATCTGGAAATCCTCCCTTCCCCTCCAGCCCAGTCCACCTTTCATCCCAACCATCTGGAAGACTGCTGTTAGGCAATGCTATCTTGGTCTAATTTGCAAGAAATAATTGATTTATTACTGCTACATACCTATCCTGATTTTCCTGGACATGGCAGAAATAACAGGCTGTTCTGGTATTAAAAACTTCTTATAAATTGGAGTCACACACATCTCAGCGATAAGGGGACCTGAGCTCAAAGGAAGCCGCATCATATCTCAACTCTCTGGAGTTTTGAGAGGTTTATTTTAATAATATCCTGACTTTAGCATATACAATCCACGGTATTTGCCAAGCTTAAAACAACAGCCACAGGAGGATCCTGTCGTACGTTTTGCAACCGGTTCTCATATCAGCAGAGTGCTGATCCTGCATGGAATTCATTCCACGTTTTATTCATTATCTGAGTGAGTTATCAAGACAGCTCTCTGCCTGGCTGGAGGTACCAACATAGTGCAGACAGATTTTTTCCCACAGAACTCTCCGAAGCAATACTGTCAGCATGGCTATATTTAATGGGCTCTACCCATGCAGTCAATCTCTCAGTGCAGAAGAAATAGTTTACAATCTCTGAAACCCTACACTCCTCTCTGCCATGGAGCAGGAAAAAGTAACATCTACCGTCATTCCTCTTGCATGTCGCTGATCCAGGGGGAAGGGAAGGCTAATAAGACAATGAGGACATTGAAAACAATATTTTAAGAAGGAGAGCAAGGGAAAAAAAATAAAAATCAGTAGTCAGCATCTGCAAGCAATCTTTAACCACAGCTAAAGGCTGCCTTTAAATTCACATGTGTCATGTCCTTCTTACCTTTGCTTTAGGCTTGGTTTAGGAATAACCTGTGATCTTCTTTATATCATTGCTGTTGCTGAGTGAAGAGTTAGGACAAAGACTGTTGCACGCACAGAGATTTCCCTCAAGTTAAATGCCACAAGGCAGAAAATAACTGACATTTTGGGAAGATAACACAGGGCAGCATTATGTTCTTTGGTGTTCTGTACTGTAGCCCTGCAGAATGCCTGACAGAGCTGCCACACACATTTAGGTAAAGGTCATTTGTGCAAAAGTGATTTCCATGAAATGAAATCGCCTGTCTGACAATTTTAAAAAGAGGTCTGGTTTGTGAATATGGCAGAGAAGTGTCACTATATGCTGATCAGAGGGCTGGGGTTAGTGGCAGGGTAACGGTGTGACCTTCCCTTCACATCTGAAATAAATCTCCTGGGATGTGGAAGAGATGTGGGTGAGTGATGTCTGTGAAACTCAGGGCTGGGGAGTGGGAAGGCTCCACACTACGCATGGCATGAGCACCATGGAGGGAGAACAGTCATTTTAGTGAAGTATGGCAGGATTTACCTTCAGAACAATGACGCTGATGAAAAATAAAATGACCAGATGAGACAGCACAGCTGGATGGCAGTGACAAGAGGGATGGAGAGAACTTTACCTGGGAATGAGCAGTCACCCAGCTGTGTCAGGCAGCTCATCGTGGTTGAAAATGCAACTCAGCCATAGCAGGGAGAAGGCCAGGAGCTTATGAGAGACATCTTCTATCTCTGTAAGTCCTAAGTCTTATTTCCAGGGTCTTATTATTAGAAGTTCTACTGAGCTGGGAAGTGGGGAGGTTATCAAACACAAACATTTAAAGGCTACCTTATAGCTCAAAGCTTTAGGATTGATGTTCATCACTTTTTACCATGCTGTATGTGGTACGTGTGTAGATCCCTTCTTAAAAGTCATAGATGACATCAATTTTATTAGTCCAGGTCAAGATTTGCCCTTCTACAAGGCATAGGTATAGAGTTGACTGCTCTTATGACACAGTTTCATTCTTAACTCTTCAGTCAGACAGGAAAAGATCCATAGTCTCCTTGCCCACTATGTCCTCCTCCTCCCCCCTTTATGAAAAAAATACCAAATGTGCAAGTTATAAATAACACAAGTTATCTAACATTTCACCATATAAGGAATGAGCAGAAGTGGAAATGCTGATTTCTTTTTTGCCTTTAGCATTCAAATGAAATGGACAATGTAGCGAACTGAATATTCCCAGTGAAAATGGTTTGTGGGTAGTTGTGGTGTTATGTCCTGCTCCGAGCTTGGTTGGCCCATTTGCTGATAATTCAACAGCCAGGAACCAGAAGTCTGACATTATATCCCTAAAGTGTCATGGTCTCTGACCGGTTTGAAAGGAAGGGACGCAGGGCTCCCCTACTCCTGTGTTCCATTCCGTGTAAGGGTAGGGCGCACACAGGAAGGGGCTGTTTGTAAGAGCTTATGGGATGTGTGTGTACTCGCCAGAGACTGTCAGGAGCTCAGCAACACCATCTTCATTGCTGGCTTTAGCCAGGGAATGGATATTTTGGGGGCAAGTACAGGCAGTCAGAACTGTTGTCATATAGATTAATCTTGGGGTAAGGTTTGAAGCTAATCTAGAGCTAAAACTGGAGTCGGAAGTAACTGGTTAGTTTACACCATTTTTTCTCTTATTAAATAATAGGTGTCCTTCCAGACCCCTTTTTTGCCATGAACAGGAACTGATTGGGTTCTGGGAAGCAGATTCCTTCCCTCTGTGCTTCTCCTCTGGAGCCTGAACTGGCCTCCAGTTAATTCATATGGAATTGAAAAAGGGATGAAAATATGAAGCTGTTCTGAGCCTCTCTCTCTCTCAAACAGGGAGATATCAGCTACTGAAAAGCAGTTTTGTATCCCCTGGTAACACCAGGCTCAAGGAACATTTCACAAATAAGGAATCTGGCTACCTGGTTATTAACAGCCCAGTGCTTACTTACAGTTATCTCCTACTTTATTTGCTCACAACCAGGTATGAAAACATTCATGCTAAAAAGCAGCAATAATGGGCAAATTCACTGATTTGGGAAACAAAGTGAGTTGAAGCAGTGAACCACAGTACATGTTTTTTTATACACGTACAGCAGCATAAGGAAACTGTGGGAAGCTAATTTGCAAGCCTGTTTACTGAATACCTGGAACAACTCCCATTTCCCATTTAAATTAGCTACAGGAAGCCAAGTGTCTAATTTGCTTCTCCAGTACCTGCCTGTTCCACTCATTTATGTCCTTACCCTCATGCATTTAGTAGACCATCTCTCCTGGCATTTCAGATGTTTATTGCTGCATCTATAGTCTGTGGAAGCCTTTCCAGGGAGAAATAAATGCAGCCTGCTAGCAGACGGGGCTGGCTCTGTACCTGCCTTGCACTTCATGGGCACAAACAACTATTTGGAGTCAGGAGAACAGCAGGTCAGGGTTATAATATCCGAAATCCCTGGGCCAAAAACAGTATGCAGCTCTTGCAAAGGCAGGGACTGGGGAGCAGCCTCCTATTTGTGGTCAGTGTTAAACCTGTTCCGTATCCGGAGAGCTCTGGCTGCCCAGTGTTAAAGCAAAAGGTACCCAGGCAGGGTAATAATGGGATTTAAACTACTCCTTTCTACTGACAACAGCACCTCAAAGCTGCTTCCCAGCCTCCCCTGCTCAGGGCTAACCCAGGCTGTGAAGAAAGCCTCTTGTGCCATCAATTTTGTTGTCTCCTTGGAGAAGAAAGGGTCATGGCTTTGGCTGGGAGAATTGCTCGTGGAAAATGGTCCTGGGTTTAGTCCCTGTGCTCTGGTCTCCAGAGTCCGTGAGCTTGAAGGCTCAGCTGTGCGTCTCTAACCAATTATGGGCTGTGCTAACATTGCAGCTTGCTTTTCCAGAGGCAGGTTTCTCAGTGGAAAAACGTGAGAAGTGTCAATAAATAGTGACAGTTTTGACAGCACTGGGCCAAGGTTTCATCTTGCCTATGGACACAGTTATACAATGGTTCTTCGTCATCTGTGGACTTCCCCTAACCAAAAGTTGACCTGGCATCTGCAGATAACACAGACAGTGGAAAGTAAATGCCTCTTGTTTAGCAGTTGAAAATTGGTTTACTTTCAGTAAGATTGAGCTAGATGACCTTTCAGGTCCCTTCCAACCCAAACCATTTAATGATTCTACAATTTGCAATGGCATAAAGAACATGGAGCAGCGTTTTAAATGCCTTCTCCAACTGCTGTTCAGTTCTGTCTCCAGCCAGCCTGCACCTATTATTAGAGGGTGACTTTTCAATAGAACAGTAAATGCCAATTCACCCTCACACATTTCATGCATTTGTTTGTTTACTGTTGACAAAAGAAGAAAATGTCTTTATTCTTTTCTCTTCTCTCTCCAGAGAGGTCAGGATTTATCCCTGAATGATTACATGATCTGTTTCATGCTAATTAAATAGAAAGCAAGTAAGAACTATCGTTTATGGAGTCCTTAAGCCCAGAGGTCTTATTTTACATTTCAGAAGGAAATTGAAAACATTATTCCTTGGAGAACCGAGATATAAAAACACTGGGAAATATTCATGTAAGCGTAGCACACAGAAATATCTTTCATTTATGTTCCCATTTGTTAAAACAAAACGATACTTTTTTAAGCAAATGATGAAAATTGAATACTTTCTTCACAGCAGGAATATCACTGGTATCAGTCATAACCAGAATGATCATGTACCCCCTGGCCCTGGAAAACATCCTTTACAACACAGTGGAGTCAGAGTTTGTCCCAGTAGGTGACTTGTCTTGCTGAAGCTGTTGCAATTTGCACAGTGTTCTTCTTTAAAATAATCATTTAAAGTAGAGGTGGAAAAAAAGAACTGTCATTCTCCCAGTATCAATGTTTGATTCACTGTTTTGACTCCTTTAAGCACATATCATTTTGTCTTCCTCAAATGCCATACAGAGTGAGTGAAATGCCTAACCTGTAGTTAAGAACAGCATATTTTTAAATCAATGCTGAACAGTAAGTAGTTCAATGGAGTTCTATTAAAAACCAAACTCCAAAACAAAACCCCCATCATCTAGCAACCTGGAACCCGCAGCTGCTTCTTTTTCTTCCTCAGTGATTTAAGTTTAATTTTACAGGCTTTATTACATTATATGATCTCACCCTTTTCGTTCTCCAGGTGGATGAAAACGTGGTCATTGAAATGATATTCCTGTGAAGCTGCAGAACTCAGTTTGGTGGAGGAAGAATGGGGCATAGGTGGTAAATGTTTCTAGGGCTGAATCACCTAAATTAAATTACAGCTCCTACAGTACCTGTCTGGAGAGAACCATGTTAAAATAAAGCTTATAGTGACACAGGTACTCAGGAAGGAGAGCTGGTGATCAATCAAAGTAGCGCTGAAGAAAATGAATTATGGAGAGATTTTGTCTTTAACTGGCTTTGGACACAGTTATAAGTAAAACCTGCCTCTTACCTGAGGCCTCAGTTTCAAATGTGAACAAGTGATCCAGGGGAAAGTGGGTGGGGAAAGCAGCAGCAACCCAGGAAAGCCACGCAAAAAAGCCAAAGCCATTTATCTTAGTGACGGTCATTAAGGAAGGCTGGAAAGTTCCTTTCTCCATGGATGCTGTCAGTGAGCTTTGGGATATCAGTGACCCATATCAGCACTGTGGAGCAAACTGAGGGTGTTTGCAGCAATAAAACAGAGGCAAATGAAGTCATTACTGCAATATTCCACAGAGTTTGGAAAATTAGGCTGCATGAATGTCCTTCCTGAAAATGTGGGAAATGCTCAGCCATCCTATCCTCCATGGCACCTTCTTGAAGGATTGGGAATGTACCTATCAAAATCCCTTCAATTTCATGGTTTTTCACTGGCTACTGATACCAATGAAGTGCTTCAGGAATCCTTCCATGCCCAAAGCAGCTGTTTTGCACCTGGTTTTATGGGAAACTGTGAAATGAGATTTTCTCAAGATTTTTGGGGGGTTGAGTGTGGGACCTAAAGAATTTAAAAGAACTATATGAAGCTTTATTGCTCTGTGAAAATCTTACATTCTGGAACAATTCATTACTAGAAATCTAATGAACTATTAGGACCTCACACTTCATGTTTTGATCTTTTACTGATTTCTGAAAAATATTTTCAATCAGGAAGGCTAACTGTGGTGATTAATCTTGAAAAAATCTTTCATATCAAGAGAAAGCCACAAAGGTTTGCTTTTCGTACATAAATAATGCACACAGAACAAGCATGACACATGATAAGTTACAGAAGATACCGTGCTAAGGCTGCTGGAAATTCTTCCATCAAGATGGAAACTGTATTGTGAGTAGAACATTTTTATTAGTATTTGCTTTAGTTACATTTCCATTTTCAAGTAGAAAACCGATATTTTTTTGGCTGAAAGTTCTTCCCTCCTCCAGCTACCGGTGCAAAAATGTCCAGCCATTTTCTACTAAACGGGTTTTTGGCTTTCAGGTTTCCAAGAAACAAGGCAAATATATCCACCGTATCCCTTGTCTAAGCCACTTGATTTTACTACAGCGCTGGGGAGGTTCACAGCTCAGCAGAACAACAGCGTGCAGTGTGTGCCAGCAGATATGCAGCAAAATCATGTCTCTGCCCCCACAGCTTGCAGTGTGCAGGGAAGAGAGGGAGAGGAAAGCGGAAAGATGTGCCTAAGCAGAGATTTAGCTGTGTTTTATGAGCCCAGTCATTCTTTCCTGCACAAGAGTTCCAGTGAGACAGAGTGCCTTGGGATGAAGTTTGGAAGGGGATGTTATGGGTGAGGTGGGAGGGAAGAATGATGGAAAAATAACAGTGGAAAGGAGACAAGGAAACGTGTGAAGGGGGAGAAAACTGATACAGAGAGGGAAGAGATCAGAAAAGGGAACAAAAAATCCATGAGAGAGGAGAGTGATGGTTGGTGTGGGCCTGAATAGAGGAGCAGGACAGAGGGTAACCCACATCTAGGGTCACTGCACATGAGGAGAGCAAAGCCTGGAGTTTCAGAGCTGAGGCGGGGGCAGGGGCCCAGAGCCTATGTCTCCTCCATGGCTGCTGCTTTTCTGTGGGGGAGTCACCCAGTTCTGTGTCCTGGCCAGATTTCTCTAGGAAAGAACTGAAGGTAGGAACTAGAAGGCTGTACGAGGAGTAATGGCTTTAAACTGACAGAGGGCAGATTTAGATTAGATGTTACAAAGAGATTCTTCTCTGTGAGGGTGGTGGGACCCTGGCACAGGTTGCCCAAAGAGGTTGTCCCATCCTTGGAGGTGTTCAAGGCCAGGCTGGACAGGGCTCTGAGCAACTTGGGATAGTGCAAAGTGTCTCTGCCCATGGCAGGGGGTTACAATGAGATGAGCTTCAAGGTCCCTTCCAACACAAACCGTTCTGTGATTCCATGGCTTTCCATCCTTCCCACCTGCTGCTGGGACAGGGTTGATGCCAGGGCTTTTGCCCCGGTGCCCGATCAGCATTAGGGAGGTTGGGAGCTCTTGGCAGGGAGCAGAGCCTAGTGCACGGTGTGATTAACCTGGTAGCTGCAGAAAAAGCATTTACCCCAGTGGAAATAGATACACACAGATGCATTTCATTCTTCTGCTATGAAATGGGTAACAGGCAGCGTGGCTGAGCCAGCCAGGCGATCCTATTACATTTCAAAAGGTAGCTCTAAGAATTCATCTTCCCCACACTCTGCGGTCCCATATGTTGTGTGAAGGAGATGGCTTTGCTGAAGCTACTATCTCTCTCCTACTGGCAAGATGGGTATATTCCAGGAAAGCTATTAAGTGAAGCAGCTAAGTCTGGGGCTGATGGTATTTTTCCTCCCCCTGAGCAAACTTTCTTTCTTATCTCTGGCTGTCTCATGTATTAGCACACATGAAAATTTTACTGATATAAATTATATAAATGCACTGGAGAGGCTGTTCTGCAGTAGCACAGAACAGGGTCTATTGTAACACCACAAAGCACCTCATGGATGAATGGATATAACAGAACAACAAAAAACCATTAACAGTTCACAGGCCAGCTAAGTGTGCTGACCATAATTTATTCGTATTTGCTTAGATTTCTCTTCTGATTCTGACTAGGCATAAATTAGAAAACCTGTTCAGCCATATCATGATCTCAGGGAGAAGTGCAGCTTAAAAACTGATGTCAGAAGTGCCTGCTTTTCATCAATCCTTGCTGTCTTCAGGAGGGTCACAGGCATCTTTCGGTGAATCGTAACCAAGTAGTGTGAGATGTCACCACCTCTGTGGTAGCAGAAGGTAACACCCAAGGTCAAGTAGTCCCCAGACCTGCAGTGGCCTCCTTCATCACCTTGTTCATCCTGGTGTGGCTTGGACACAGTGGAACAGTGGAGTGAGGAAGAAAAGACCACGAGGGGAAGACCCTCACATGGCATGTCCTGGACTGTTTGAAGTCTAGAGGTCAGGGCCCAGATCTTCATCATCCCCTGGCAGCGCAGGGCAGCCTGGGAAGACTTTCACAAGCACTGGTGGAGGAAAGCCTCATCCTGGGCAGGTGTTTGGACAGGGTACAGCCGGTGCTCCCTGCATACCCAACCTGCAGGAAGAAGCAGAAATGCCAGGACCGTTCCTCCAAGCAGTGATGAGCCAAGTAGCAGAAACATCTGGTTTTAAGCCATTTGCCTGAAACAATTAATGGAGGAAGAAGCAGCCCTGGGTCTCACCAACGCTACCTGGTAAGTTGTGGAATTTCTCCCCAGCTGTCCCTAAGTCCTGTTCATTCAAACACTGCTTAGAGACACCATTAAGGTCTGTTGCTCAATAAACATTTCCCTCTTTGGGAGGAGACAGAGCCCACCCAAGTCTGGCCAGATGGTGAAAATTTGCTCTGTGTTTGGTCATCTGAGTCAGAGACAAGAAAAAAATTGTGTGCATGAAAGTCCTTTTTGTCTTGTGTGCATGTGGGGGGCCTTCCCAACATTTTGATGATCTTTTCTGTTTCCTTGCTGAAGTTCTCATTTCTGTGCCATGCCCCTTTGATAAGCTCGGACACTTCTGAGAAGCCGCATATGGAGACAGTCACATTCACTTCCTGCAGTATGGCCAGGCACAAGGAAAGTCTTTGCAGATCTCTTGCTTACCAGGGATTTGGTTCCCAGTCTGGCTAAAACCACCAACATCGCTTCCAAAAAAAAAAAAAAAA
>VZRN01000800.1:2490327-2509750 GCA_013397935.1 Dasyornis broadbenti
TGGTCCCCGTTTCTAGAAAAACCCACAAACACCTTTCAAAAAAAAAAAAAAAAAAAGAGAGAGAAATTGTGGCACTGACTCACAGAGCTCCACAGGGGAAGAAGGTACATTTCATATCCATGGACATTCCCCATGTAGGAGGACAGCTATGACATTTGAGTGAAAAAATGTGTTGTTAGTTCTGGGTCATGAAGATCAGAATGCAAATTCTACTTTCTCTGAATATAGAGTGCCTTCTCAGGGGGTTTTTGTATTCACTGGACACTCCAGTTAGCTGGGTAAGACCACTGAGGAGAACATGGCTGATATTTTAGGTGAGGATGCTGCCATCAAATATTTTCAAATTAACAAGCCTATGGCATCTTCTAACTTTCTAACTGAAACCCCTCCATGTCTGCTGAAACAAAACAGGGATAAGTGAAGTGAAATCTGAGCTAAGGTACAGAGTTTCACGATCACCTTCCCCTTGGCTGAGATGGTCGGAGAAGGATGTTACTGTCGGTGACACTCTCCAAATAGGTTCCTATTTTAGCACCGAAGCCAAAGCCATCAACACCACAACCCTGCCATAGGCACGGGGTGGGTACAGGCAGGAGAGCACGAGATGTGAGGGACGAAGAAGAACAGGAGTTGGCATCAAGCGCTCGGTTCACGTTTTAAACAGAACGCAGCAGGCAAAATTCCCAGTGAGTTCAACACTTGGATCTGAGTTCCTATGAACATGTTTGTACTTTTGCTGGTGGCTAAGTCAGCCTCCTTTCCATCAGCAGATTAATAACAACAGAGGAACAACCACCTTGAGATGTTTTCAGAGCCACTTTCCAGAACGGAAGGAAAGAGGTCCCCAGAGGCTGCAGGTCAACAGCTGCCTCTGCTACTGAGGCCAAGAGGTGACCAAGGCACAGCAGTCAGAGATGCTGCAGAGATAAAACTTGGTTGATGAGGTTGCTTCGGTGATAATCTGTCGTGTAGGGTCCTTACTGCTTTAGGTGGCTGATGATATGACTTGGAGTGGCACAGGGAGCCATCAGCCAGGTTCTCATGGACTTTGAAACCTCAGCCACGGAACAAAGGCTTGGGCTCTACTCAGCTGCAGATCATCTTTTCAGCAAGGCAGTCCTGATTTCCAGCCTTCCTTTGAAAATAGGTCTTGAGATCCAAGATTAACATTTCCCAAGATATCTAAATGATTTAGGGGCCTATTTTCTGGTATTAACATATTTTAGCAACAATACTTGTAGCTTGGATGATAGTTTATTGTTAATGACCAAGAAATTACCTAGGTAAATCCTCCAAAAGGCTGTTTGAAACTAATTCTGCATTTCCGAGAGGTTTTGGTTCCTTGTGCTCTGTGTGGGACCTGTGGTTCTCCGTCCCTAGGGAACAGGCAATCAACATGCAACCTTTCTTGATGGCTATATGGATAAAGTCCCAAATTTTTCTCCCCTGAAGCATGGGATCATGGTCAGAAGAGGCTGAGAACCACTGGTCTATATTTAAAATTTCCTATTTTGTGCCAATCCTGTTATCGTTCTCCTAATATACTGCACTCTTTTCTTCCCAGGGGTCTACTTCCTTTAAAATATTTTCTTGGTTTTTTTTCCTTTTTCTTCTTTGCATTTTTGTAGTGAGATCATCTGATTGGAAGCAAACTTTTTTTTTTTTTTAATATAAAACTGTCATTTTTAAAGCAAGATATTGCTACATTTCCTAGGACTTTATTGTATTTAGGTCTAATTGTTCTTTTCTTAAAATCCATGGCTAAATTCCTGTTGACCCCCAAAAAATAAGTTATATCAAGAAAAAATATATGTATAGGATTGTGAAAAGAATGGATTATTACATAACCTTTTTGTGTGTAATGGAAAGACATAATTAACCAATTGAACTGGGTTTGTGTGGCCTATTTATCTATCAGGTATTGTGAATGCTTCAATACATTTCCTCTATTCATTTCTAATTCCCTGCTGAGCCAATAATATTTCCAAAAATACTTGGGCAGAGGGTGAATTCATAGGTATCCTACTAAGTGGTAGCTTGTCTGTAGTTTTATGATCCAGTCAAAGTAGGGAAATTCACATCATTTGAAAAAAAAAATTAAGAAAAAAGATGCTGAAACCTATGCAATTGTTCTCCTGCAATATCTGGGGCAGAGAGCACAAATCACACACACAGAAACCTCCTGGGAGAGGCAGGTAGAGGAGCAGGAAATCAAAGAGCAGCAGAGCTGTGCTGTGCCAATAATGACAATCACTGTGAGGACCTCTGACATCACCAGTCGCTCCCAAGCATGCAGTTAATAAATATCTGTGATGGAATTATTGCTGAGTCACTGTTCAAGTGCGTCCCCTTTGGCCTCATCAGGGCAAACAGGAGCCGACCTTGGCCATGCAGAGTTGGTCTAAACCAGCTTGCCATGAAGCAGATTGCCATAGCTGAATGCCTTGTGAGAGGGTGCTCAGAGACAAACTTTGGCTTCAGTGACTGCGTCAGGCAGTACAGCTGTAGGTGCAGCCCAGCAGGTTTGCTACTGATAAATCAGAGGGAAAAAAACCTTGGAAAGTGCCTAGATGGAGGATAAGTATCAATTTTCCATTGCAGAGTAATTAATTAGGACACTGTGATAAATTCTCTCTCTCCCACTTGTCATTTGGGCCTGTTACTGGGGTGAAGAGCTGTCACCTCCAAGGCTCAGTAGGTCCTTTCCTGTTGTGCCTGTGAGCTGCCCTGACCCGAGTAGGAGAGCAGCGAGTGGGTAATGGTGAGAGCAGCGAGCAGACTTCAAGTGGTTGCAGCCCAAAACACAACCCTTGCACCAGAGCCGCTCTGTTGCAAAGGCGGCACCGCGTTGCTCAATGTCCTGAGCGAGCACTGGCTTTCAGAGAGTTGTAGCAATAGTCAGTGTTTGGAGGCAGCTGGGCTGAGCGCTGATTTACCGTTCCCACGTGTGGGGATAGATCTGCCTGTGACTTTTGTTCTGTTTTTCCATTTTTCTCCAGTAATATCAGGCACATTTGGATGGCCAGGACACAATAGGATGGTGTAGCCCTTTAGGACAGAGCTGCTTTTGACCCTGAGCATTTCTGCTTTTATTTTATTTTATTTTATTTTATTTTATTTTATTTTATTTTATTTTATTTTATTTTATTTTATTTTATTTTATTTTATTTTATTTTATTTTATTTTATTTTATTTTATTTTATTTTATTTTTCTAGGAGTGATCTTCTAGGAAGTTAACACAAAGCAAAGTCATGCCACTGGTTCACTGCGTTCCCAGTTTGTCCTTCAAGCAGGCTTTGTCTATTCCTCATGGAGGTGCTCACACACACAAGAACATTGTTTCGAGGTGCCAACGCTGAAACTTTTCCAAAGCATCTGTGGATAGACTGTCCTTTTGTCCTCCTCCCTTCTCCCACCCCTCACCATTCCTTAAGCCTCCAGAGAAATGATGCAGTGGAAGTTTGCATGGAAAACAAGGAAGGAGCTGCAGACAATGCTTTCACCTGCTGTGATGTGCACAATAGCCAGAGGCTGAAAAGGCTCTCTTCGTTCTTCTAGGAGGAGAGTCTCATGTGAGCTCTCAAAATAGGATTTAGCAAGCCAGAGCTGAATTTCGTCCAGTCCCACTCTCTGCTGGAGAAGGAAAATCTTGATATTATTAACGTAAGAGGTGAGGTTAGCTCAGGAGTCTGTGCCAGAAGAGGCTGAAATCCCTGCTGTATGTTTTGGAGAGCTGGAGCCTGATGGTTACAGGCCGGGGTAGGTGCCCAGTTCTGCGGAGTTTCAGCTGGAATCGAATGGCTGATGTGCCCTTGAAAATCCCAGCCTGCAATTCCTCCCCACTGCAGTTACAACAGCACAAAGACAATGTGGTAATGTCTGCTGCGTTACAGAATCCCTTTATCTGGGGGAAAAAAAGTCCTGTCAGACTAATCAGGGTATTAGCAATATTACAAAAGTGCTCCTCACAAATGCTAAAATGCAGACATGACTCAGATTAATTTTCAGATCAGGAAACTTATCTTTCTAGTGTGCAGCACTAGCCTGTGTGAGAGGATTCTGGCTTTAATACGGATTTGTTTGGTGGCGCTTGGCAGAGAAACTGAGGGCTTTAAAAAAAAAGTTAAATTATTATTATTTCAAAATCTACGGGAAAGGATTTAGCAGCCTTTTTGAAACATTATATTTTCTCTGTTTTGGGGAGCTTTTAGACCTTTCTTAAAGAATTTAATTATCCAGAATTGTCACATCTGATTTCTTTAAATACCCATAAGAGGAAAAACTCACAAAGCAAATGAAAGGTTGGTGAACTTTGCTTTATTTTGCTCACAATGCGAACTTTCAAATGATTGGAAAATTATTTCCTTCTATTTTGAATGACAGAAGTTAAAGATAGGAATGACCTATTAGATCACTGTGAGCATTTCCTTGACAATCGTGGTTCTGTTTCATTAATCGGAAGAAAGGAGCACAAATTTCATCCCCTGAGCAGCTCCAAGGGCCAGCAGTGGCGTGTGGGACCCTCATGGCGAGGAAGACCTGAGCCAACTCGGCGGGGACCGGATGCCTTCAGCACCCGGCTTCTGTTTGGTGGCCTTCCGAAATGAATGAGCTGCGTCTGCCCGACGTGGAGGGGCCGGGGATGAATAGCACAAAAAGCACGACTATGACTGCTCCATTTATTGGCCGTTTTGGCAGCATGGCTGAATAGCAAATGGATGTGGAAAACTGCTCAGAAACTCCCAAACAGGGATCTAGCTATGTGGGGGAACCTGCACTTCCTTCACCCTTTGACATTTTATTATTAACTACTAATTTTGCAATCCATAGCCCATTTGAAGAGCACAAAGAGAGTCAGCTTAGCACAACAATCATCTTGTTGGTTAAAAGCACCCATCTATGCTCCAGCACTCACATGACAGAGTTTGTTTTCCACAATGTTTCCTGGGCACGGCTTAACTGCAGTAATTTTTAAATAGGTTTCTTTTTTCCCCTTTCTTCCCTTAAACCAGTATTACACTAGTAGGACGTATTTCAGATGGCAGGAAAAGACTTGTGCTTGTCCGGTTTGGAAGTAATAATGGAAAAGTCTCTCAGTATATCTCAAATGGAACAAATTGTTTGGAGCTCCTGCCCACTGGCTCTGCAGTAGCTCCTTGGGACAGTCTCATCCAGCTCGAGGATTTTCCATGGCCCGTCTGCAGCTTAAAGGTCCTTGAACAGTGTCAGAGGCTTTTGCTTTCTCTACATCTCCAGAGGGTGACAGACACAATTACTGCTGTTCCACTTGAGATTTATCCTGCGTCTTCGTGGCACTTTATTGACTTTGGCTGAGGCTGGCTCAGAGCTCCCGTGTAGCAGGGTGATGGATGAGGCACACTCTGCAGTTTGTCAGTCCAGTGCTCTCCCAGAGCTGTGATGGCAGCTCCCAGTAGGTGAGAGTTGGGTATTCGAACGCTATCAATGCTCATCCTCAGAAAGCTGAGCTGCATCCCACCAGCTGAGACCTACCTCTTCTCATGGATCCAGAATAAAATCCTCTTCTTTCAGGAGATGGGAGAGCAGTCAGACTCTGTCCCAAATATGCCAGGGGTAGGAAGAATTTAGTGAGAGTCAAACTGTCATAATGTCCTGGTTACAGCCAAAGGCAAGACTTGCAGAAGCAGCTGGTTCTTTAACAGAGACTTGAGTGTGACATACAGAGTTTGGATGTGTAATACAGCTGTAGAGGATCACATCTGGAATGGAGTCACATCTAAACAGGCTGAGGTTGCTTGGGCATCATTTTGTCACTGGGGATATCCTGTCAGGTTAAATCCAGGTCTGTGGTCCCACACTGCACCTGCAAATGCCAAGGAGAGAAGTGATAAAGAGGGGGAGGTCTGCTGAGGGCTGGGCAAGGAGCAGGGTGGTGTCCAGCTGCTGTGTCCTCGCTCAAATGTCCCCCTGAACAGGACACGGGCACCCTGGCTCCACATATCCCTCCCATGCCCTCCTCCAAGGGCCTTCTCTTTTGAAAAGTGGTCTTTCCTCGGTGGCTGCCACCTTGGTGTCACTGCTGGCTCTGAGTGGGGCAGTTCCCTGTGCCACAGAAGGTGCAGCTGATGCAGAGCTTTTGCACGCCCCAGGTTCTCCTCCATGATGGCCAAATCCAGGTGATGGTTGAACGATGAAGCAGATTCCCATGTGCTGAGCCCTGTGGGAGCTGCAGAGCTACAGGAATTGAGAAATACAGTGCTGGGAAGCCCAGCCTCCTGCTATTTCAGGGATCAGACCCCTTAGCCCCCCCCAGATTTTAGATATTAATTTCTCTCTGCCCCCTCTGTCTCTGTCTCTGTCTCTGTCTCTCTCGAGCGTGGCACTGCAGAAATCCAAGCAGATGCTGTTGCAAGGCACGGAGCTGAGCTCCATGTCTGTAATGCCTCTTTAAAAGACTCCCATGGAAGAAACAAAACTAATGGCAGAACAAACCCTGTGAGCCTGTGTGTGTGCCTATTTCTACGCCAGAATAGAAGTGCCCAGTGACTTTTGAGATGCCTTTGAAACTTTGGCCAAATTATTTCTTAAAAGGCCTTACAAAGAATTCACTTGGTTTTCCCAACATGGTCTTAGCTGCAGAGCATTTAATTCTCTTGAAACAGGTAGAGTTGGTTTATTTTTTCTATATTTGTGGAATTTTCCTGGAGAAACCACTGTATTTGCTAGATTTTGAGAATACTGTTCTCTAATAAACTGCAGCTATATTTATCTCAGCCTTTGTATTTTCTCCTTGTTATTCTTTGCTCTGACACAAGTTGTCCTGACACAAGGCACAGTTTGAGCTCTCTTGCTTTCCCTCTGTTTCCCAGTGTTTCTTTTGAAATTATATGCAAGAGCACACATTCCACCTTGGCATTTGGCAGCCCCTTTCCCTCTTATCTTGTATTCATGAGCTTTTAGAAATGTCCTGCAGTAGCCCTGCCTGACTGCTGGGAGTCTAAGGCTTTTAATAGTTCTGCTAAGTTTAATTGTACTTGATTTTGCTGCTTCGTTTTTATATGCATGCCAGACAGCTCATCCCCTCAAGAATGTCCTGAAGGCATCCTCTGCCATAATAAATAACAGAAGTGATAGTTAAAGTACACATGTATAAATAAAGTTTGCTCTGGTGTGTGAGTTTGCCTAGCAAATATGAAAATGTGACCGAGGGCCTGCACCTCTGCATTCAAATCCTCGCTGTACAGTGAAATGAACTGGAATGTGCTACAGTGATTTTCTTTGATAATGTCTGGCTTATAATTTACTTTTGGCTGAAGCAATCAGTGAGGGAAATCCATTTGAATAGCTTTGTAAGAACGCTTTATTTTTCTGGTGCTGCAGGCTGCAACTTTCACATTCTGAGACCAAATCCCTTTCGCATCGTCCAGGTCCTGGGGAGAGACATTTATTTAAAAGTAGCTGAAATGGAGCACAGAAACAAACTGAAAGTGATTTTTGGCATTACAAGTGCAGTGACTGTAAAGCAGTGGCTCGGCTCCATACTTTAATAGGCTTTAACGTATCAATTATAGTGCTGAGTAGTAATTAGGGCTATACAGCAAAATGCAGAGTGACCTCTAAACCGTTCCAAAGTTGTGGGAACTGGTGGGAAGGGGGATTTGGGAGCCGGCTGAATTCTGATAATCATATCACAGGGTGCAAAAGAGAAAATGTGACTATTAAAAGCTGAGGTTTTTTTCAGCAATGCAAGCCTTGCCTACCCTCTGAAGGTGAATCTCCCCACAGCATGGAGCTAAGTGAGCTGAGCAGGAGGTGACTCTTCTGGGACCATGGGCAGCAGCGCGCTGGTCCTGCCAGCCTGCCCACCCCATTACATGGATTGTGTCTAAAAACCCTGCTCTGCTCCACTGTGCTCAGCTGCTCGGGAGCCTCTCAGGAGGAGGAGGGTGAAAGCTGAGAGCTGGGGAATGCTGCTTCTCCTTTCAGCGTGGCCTAAAGGCACCCCCAAAAATTCCATGGTACAAAGGGATGCCTGGCTTCAAGATACACGCCTTCCACCCTGCACTCAGCTGGTGAAAATGTGCTGATCCTGGCTTAGAAAGGGGACTCCAAAATTTTGGAGGACAGAGGCACTGCACCCCCTTCATGATGATGATGATGATGATGATGGTGGTGATGATGATGATGATGATGATGATGGTGGTGATGATGATGATATTAAGAGCAATGCAAACCACAAAAGTACAAGTTTTCTTCCTTTACTGGTTGGTTGCTGCTCAAATTGCCCTGGAGGCAGAGTGAAATGCCCAGTGGTGCTGTGGATGTTGGTTGTAGGGATGGCAAACGATATCCACGTGTGACTGATCAGTCCTGTTATGCTGAATGAGCCAAGCCCCAAACCTCCTCTTGTTTTCAAGGTGGAGTCAAAACCACAAAATACTTCTGCAACGTTTGCAGCCAGTGATCAATTGTAAGCTAAAGAAATATTTATTCTAAAGCGTAAACTGAGCAGTGTGAATTTCTTTGCCCAGGATATTCCTCTTGATGTTACTATTTTGATCCCCCTAAGTTCATTGGTATAAATAGGGTGCAGTTGTCATCACATTTAACTATAAAAAGCCCTCCTCAGCTGACAGCATAGGTAACAAAAAGTCACATCACCCCCTACTAAGCAATTTTCACTTGAGCCATATGCAAGCCTCTGAATGACAATTCTGCCTTTCTAGCCTTGGCTAGCATAGAATTTAGGAGCAAGGGAAAGCTTTCAGAAGCAAAGATTTGTAGGCTTGACACAGAGCACCAATGAATCATATACTTGAAAACTTTATCCACCATTGCTGAAAACAAAAATCACATACAAGCCAAAAATGCAAAGTGGGCCCCATGGATGTGACATGGCTTGGCTCACCTCCAGAAGGCTTCAGTAATCTTCTAGCATGGTTGGAAACATGCCAGCAAGTGTCCTTCACCGGGGTGGAGGGAGCGAAACGTTCACAAGAACTGATTTCTTCATGTGAGATCCCACAGAGCGAAATGGCTGCACTGTCCTCGTGAAGAGCGAGATGAAAGTTTATCCCATTTTAGGAGTTGGTTTTGTCTATCCAGTGCAGTACTTATATGGGCTCCACGCTGTCCTGCTCGGGCAAGCCGTGGTCTTTAACACGTTTATTTTTGTGGGTAGAGGAAGGGCTGATGGTTGTGCTTCAGCTGGGGAAGGCATGAATGGGAATGCAGTGTTCCACCCCACACTGAGAGAATGGAAATTAGCACCGCTCATCTCAGCGGCAGAGAGAATCAGGAGGAGCTTTACTTGAGTGTATCTGAGCATAAAACATGAGAGGAGAGGAGAGGAGAGGAGAGGAGAGGAGAGGAAAGTCAGTCTGTGCGAGGTAGGGAGGACTGCCAAGACTCAACTGGATAAGTAACACGTAGTAAATGCTTAGAGTCACCTTGCCAGACAAATATTTGCCTTTCACTTTGAATGAAGACCAAATCATGTTCTAACTAGTAGGACCAAGAAATTCCACGCATTTTAGTAAGTTGAGTGCCTGTCCTACACAAACTCCCATGGTAAGTGTATGAGGGCAGACTTTGGGGGATTGCTGGACAGACAGGAGGAAAAAAAATACCTCGGGAAGATATTTCAGTGTAGGAAAAAGATCAGAGGGAAGGCTGGAAACTGGGAACAGGGTGGAAAAAAGCTTTGTAAATGAGTGTGGCTAAATACACCACTCCACTCAGTGGATAGTCTTCATATTTATGGTGGTCAGAGGGGTGGAATCCAGGAGCTGAAGAGGTCAAAATCTCTGGGAAACACTGGAGACAAAACTATGTCTCCTCCCTAAATCAGATTATCTCTGTAAAATATGTTATGGGAAGAATTAAAATCTAGAGTAAAGACCACAGTCCCTGGGCATTTCCAGTCATTTCTGACAAGCATGTAAACTTCCCTCTCTTGTTCAGTGAACCAAATGCAGAAGATGATGGCAGGCAAAAGGCAGCAGTAGAATTGTCCTTTTTGTGGCAGATGTGACCTTGGTATCATTATTTAAGGACCACACTTGCAGGCAGTACTCATTGTTCTCAGGCCATTTGCTCTGTCTGCTGTAAGAGCCTTGTATGACCAATTTTTGGAAATAACTGATTTTATCAGCTGTTACTGGGTTGTTACCAGTTTAGTAGCTCTGGTTAGACTTCAATGCATTTAACTCAGTTTTTATGAAAATATTAAAAATAAAGAAGGAAGGCTGAGATGGACCAGCTACTTCACTGGGCTGTGTAAGAGCAGAATTCAGACACTGGTTGTGACCTCTCTAAGTGCAGACTACTCCTCTACAGTTTTTGGGTTTTTTTTTAAATTTAAAATGAGCCAGAAACGACACCTTCACAATTTCCCTTGGGAAACCTGGGATCCAGAGCTCTCTGCATACAGTAGGAATCTTTCCATTGACTTTGATGTCCTTTGGACGAGAACTTGTATTTCCATGGCATTTCTGGGTCGTGTGTCTGAAATTCACTTGCTTCCCTCGTGCTTTCCCATGCATCGTTCTGGCCAACACATCTACTGCCATAAATACAGCCCGGAGCACACTCAAGAATTCTCCAGCTTTCAGTCAGTAGCAAGCACTGTCTGATAGCCTGTCTGATTTTACTTTCTAGCTTCATCCCATTCCAGCTCTCTGTATCCCCTTGGGCCCCTGTGATTCGTCTCCATTCCAGCACCTGTGCAATCTCGTTTTGTGACCTTGTATCGTGTATGTAAACATGGAAAAACTTAATTAAAATGAACAAATGTATCAAATTGTCTCATAATATACAGTCTAAGTACTTATGTACCCTTCAAAGGCATATCAGAAGCACCTGAATAAAGCCTTGTTTAGCAACTGTTAATTAAGTGATGTTTATACAATGCTTTGAACATGTGCAATGGTGAGAGTTTCCAAGTCTATCCTCAACTTCGTTATCACTGGTATACAAAAATCAGGAATGTACTGAACTTCTCTTAATCCCTCCCAATTACCAGAGACTTTGTGAGTTGAAGAGAATCAGCCATGACAAACTAACATATAGTCTTTCTTCCGGCTGGGCTGTCCTTTTGTCTCCAGAAAATGGTATAAAGTGTAACTTCTTTTACCCATCTTGTTTATTTAAGCACATTTGTCAAAGCCTACCACAGAATGGCTTTTCCAGCTTAAAGAAATCCTTCCGGGTCAGAAAGTCCTTTGGATGTCTCACATCCAACTGCTCTCCCTTCCCATTCCGCTCTTTTAAGTCCTTGAAAGTCTGTCAAAGTCTGGGTTGAATTCCTGAAACCAGCTGGAGTGTAGCTCTTCTTTTGTTCCCCACTGCCAACTGCAGAAAGCTACATTCGCTGGGTTTTGTAGTCACCAGCTCCAAAATCCCTAAGTCCCATTGCTTCCTTTGAATGGCCAGATGCAAAGCAATGCTTTAAACCCAGGGATGACTTTACAGAGCTTTTCACTCGCCGTGTTGGATGGGCTGCTGTGCTGTCTCTGATTTCAAGGAAGAATGCCTTAAGCAGCCTGTCTGCTTCTTAAGACTATCAGAGGTAAGGCTAAAACTTGCAAAATAACATCGGGAAAGCCCAGATCACTCTCTAATACAGAAACAGTATTTTCATCCTTGAGGTTTGAAGGCTATAAATATAGTTCTATCAGTGTAATTAATTCAGCTTAAAGGGATGTCTTCCATTTTTGAGGTATATACATTTAAACACGGTTTAAATGGAGAACTGCTTCAAGTGCTGTAGGGCTGCTAAGTTTTACTGCACTTGAAGGTACGAGATGTTTGGGTAATTTTTGTCCTCTTGCTATTCATCAGTGAATTAATTTACTGTTTTGCTTACGGATAGAAGTACAATCAAATTCATTAATCATATTGGGATTTTTAAACCTGCACTGGTCTGTTATGACTTGTTCTTCATAAGGCTGAAAAATATTTCTTTCATCAGAATGGCTTAATGCCTATAAACATGTCCTAATTATATTTTCTTGGAATTAATCAAGTTCATTATGTTAAGTTTGGGATCTACATCTGAAGTGAATCTGAATTGTGAGCATCTGCCACATTCCCTTCAGACATTACTGATAAGAATAGTGGTGTGGGATTTTCAGAAGTACTCAGTTTTGGCCTAATTCAGTTCCTCTTGAAGACAGATGGAGTTTTACCATTCCTTCAGTGGTGTGAATTTCAGTCAAACCTGAGCACTGACCAAAACCTTTTCAACCAGCCTAAGAGAAAAAGTCTACAGAAGGTGTAATTTCATTTAGAATAAGCTGTAGTTTCCCTGTTTAGTTGGTGGTTTGGGTTTTTTTACTCCCTAAAACAGAAGTTTACTGAGCACTTTGGATGAAAAGTGATTAAATAGTGTGCTGTCAGAGACCTGAGGATTTTTTGCATGAGAAAATCCTTCAGAAACCTACAGAATCCCTCAAATGACTCAGAAAGTCAATGGGCTTATACAAAGAAGCCCCACTTGTACAGAAACTAAGACAATCTTTTTGATTTAAAGCCTTCTGAGAGGTTGATCTTTATCTCATTAGTTCAACCACACTTGTTTCCATTGCAGTTTATTCCCAAGGACCAAATCTTGAGATCTTTAACTCGGAGTTTGATCGGGTCAAATAAAGCTTTTCCCTCAGTAATGGTCTCGGGATATGACCTATTTCTGATTCCTGATTTTCCTATTGAAGATAAATGAAATCATGCTTTCAGAACTGTTTCATGTTAAGGATTGTAAAAAATGAAAGGGTTGAAAATGAAGGAGGAAACACTTTTTCCACCAACCCATCATCAGTGTTATCAAAGTCCATATTTTAGCAAGACCAGCCTTCTGACGTGGTCAGGCAATGTCCAGAAACACAGCATCTCTGCCAATTCAAGTGTTTCTTACCCCTGCTTCTATTTGTTCAAGTGCTATGGAGTCAGCAGCGGAATGGGATGCAAGGGGGTGCAATTCTGAGACGTCAAGGAGCCAAAAGATTTCCTCAGACAATCGAGCCTGTCAACATTTATGAATCTTGTTAATTGAAGGCCCCTCAGTGAGAGCAGTGCCTGCCACTGCAGCAGGCACATGGGGTGGGTTTGCTCTCAGAATTGGCTGTCTGGCTGCAGGTGGGTGTCTAGACTTCCACAACAACCTGTGGAGTCATCCCCGCTTCCAGAAGCCAACTCACCGTATCCAACCTACAACCGTGTGATGAATCACCCTCTGGCTGTGCTTCCCTCCGTCTGCTGATGACAGGGAAAGCCCAGATGGGTGACACCTCTGTGCTAAGAAGCTGAAATTGGACGAGATGGATCCCACCCACGTTGCTCGCACACTGCGATTTGCAGTGTCAAAAGATCTTGTGTGTGCTTAAAAACACGCATATTTAAAATAGCCAGCTCAGGCACTGCAGGGTGTGCAATGTGGTGTGGGGGGTAGGTTTGGGCACCTGGCCTGGATCCAGCAGTGGTTGTGGGCTGCAGTGGGAATGTCCAACTGACCTTCCTCAAAGTCAACACAACCACCTGAGCAGGAGCTGTGCACCTTGAGCAGCTGTGGGGGCTGGCTTGGAGGGGCCGCTCCTCACAGCCAGGGGGAAGAGAGGAGCAAAAAGTTCATGGAGGTGAAAGTGCCAGAAGATCCAAACCCCTCAGCGACAACCACCAGAAAAAGGCTTTGGCTCTGCCCAAGTGTCAAGACAGCTGCAACCAAACCCAAGAGCTCCCAGGACGAAAACTCTCGTCTTGATCTTCCCAACATCCAGCTTAAAAGTGGCTTGGCTGCAAACAACTTCTACAGCTGATGCATAATTAAAAAGCCATTTTCATTCATTTCACAGGCAGTGCACAGATCTCTCAAATGTCCGTTTGCTGCAGACTATCACCAATAGACCATTAAACTTGGCCCTGGGCTGTACTTCTGCGCCTGCCTTTTTGTTAAGCACATGCGTTTCATCTGTCAATAATTACAAGGAATTGAATCTTGGCTCTTTTATTCTGGGAACTGCCCTACTGCTGGAAAAAAGCTAACAGAAACATAGTAGTGCAGAGTTTTCAACATTGTGACACTGCTTGGCATGTGAGATAGCTCCTTCTGACAAGTTAAATGCTAATTTTTATTGAAGGTAACAGAAAAATGGGAAATTGGTCTCCACACTTCACTTAGGCAAGAAATTAGGAAGAAAGCCGCCAGCAATCGCTGTTTCAACATTATAAACTTTGCTTTACAACATGCTGCTGGACCAGAGGAAACCCTCTGATTATTAGAAATCCATGTGGATTGCTAATCACTGGGGAATATACATTCTTTTTTCCCCCTCCACACAGAGAAAAATACTCATTTCTTTGTGGGGATCTGAAGCAGTCATTATCCCAGCCATTGCCTTGGGGCAGTGCAATAAGCCTGGGCCAGTGAGCCAAGATTTTAATCAATCAATGGAAATCCTGTCTGCAGGAGGAATAAAGTTTAAAGGCACAGTCAGCACCAAGGAGTTTTGGTAGCTGTGGCTGACACAAAGTCCTTGGAAATCAGTGACCATGGGTTGACCTGTGTGCTGGGGAGTGTGGCTGCTCCCTGCAGCCCCAGCACCAGGGTTTCTGCATGGGTGCTCGACAAAACCCAGGAATAGTCATCCAAATCCTGCCAGTCTAATGCCCAAACATTTATTTTACTTTGCATTTCAGTAATTTACAGTGAATATTCATATCTCGTCCGGCAGGTGTCGAAACACATGAGATGAGCTTAGAAAATGGAGACGATAAATACGGGGTGCAAAATATGGGGTTTCTTTTAATCAGCTTTTGGGTTGTTAGAAACATTGTCCAGGTTTTTCTTCATAGGCACCAGAAGATAAAAACTTATAATTTCTTCTATTTTAAGGAAAAGCCCTGAACTTCATGCAATCACTTGTCTCCAGGGAGACCATTAAAGAAAAACAAAATACTAAGAGATGAGGGACAATTCAGAATAGTTAGAAGCAATGTATCTGTGTTAGAAATATTGGTTGGGTTTTTTTGAATTTAATTTTCTGCTCAGCACTCCAAAGGCCTCAGGTACTGAAAGGTGCTCTTTTACTCATTTTATCTATAAAGCTCTCCCCCTCAACACATCCTGTAAAAGCACTCAGGGTGTTATATGGTAATTAAAAGGTGATATTAATATTTCCTGACATGCACTGTAAAACAGCTTCAATCAGCTTCCTGTAACTATCACACACATAATAAAAGAAAAGGAATATATTATAGGAAGAGAAGAAAAAATTATTGGGAAGGTGGTTCCTCTGACTTTCTGCTTGAATGTCCTTTTTTTTTTTCCACAAAGAAAAGTAAATCATCTTTGTTTCCCTGTCTGCTTTCCCTCTTAGACCAAGACAGCTAAAATCCCCAGATGCTGACGTTTTTCAGGCTTGTTTCCCACATGGAGCCTCATGGGCAAATTACTCTGTCATACAAAGATTTCCTGTACGAAAATAGGGGAATTTATTTGTCAGAGTTCAGATTTCTCCAGCCTTTGTGCTGTCCCGACCACTGGCATCAGAGACACCTGATTTGAAGTGTAGAAGTAGTTTTTTGTGCTTCTGTTGTGATGTTTTGTAATGTGGGCTGTGGGCAGGATCACCTGTCAGATGTTTGCATCCCTTGTCCTTCCTGGATGGGACAGAGCGATGTCTCAGAGCAGGGCTCTGTGCTGAGAACATGGTTCTAAAACAAGGTCCCAAACTCAAACTGGTAAAACATCCATTCTTGCACCAAGATTCTAAGTCCATGCAGTGCGATTCAAAGCGATTTTTTTTTTTTTTTTGCTGTGGGATTTGAATTTCTGCATTTACTTTGGGTTTCCTGCTTGTCTTGTTTGGTATTTGTCTCCCTACAGTGAGTTTGGTATCTGCAGCCTCCTTTCTCCTGGCCTCTTCCATGGGACCAGAATGACATCTGTCTGTCAGAAATTTGTAGGCAGAATGATGGCAAGATTAGAAAAATAACTGAAAGATATCTCATCTTAACAGATCCAGGAGAGGTTTGGATACAGACAGAGATGTGTGAAAATCTGGACCACACATAAATATACAGACCCCCCCTGAGCTGATGTTTTTGCCCCGTAGTTCAGGACACAGTGAAGATCTCACTTTAATCAGCATGAGGAGGAGCAGGGTATTAGGAAGCATAGGATATAATTCAGAGTAATTTATAGACGTGGATGTTGTCTCACTGGTCTAATTTTACCATATCAAGCCAATCTCTTCTAATGCAGCGCTGTGCTCCAACCAGCACCCATTAATTGCAGGAGAAGCTGGAGTTTTAAATTTAAATTCAGGGCATCTATTTAAGTGCTGAAATTGTTACAGGATTTTTTGCATACAAAGGTTTGAAAGAAGAGCCACAGGGATGGATACACACATCAGTTCAGTGTGAATCTGGCAGTGGTTGGTACTAAAAGCTTCGGAGCAATGTGAGGGATCCAAACAGAGTGCAGACGTGAGAGGTTATCTGCACTCCCTCATAATATCCTTGTGGGTTGCATCTTGATTTCTAGCCATTAGAAACTGCCTCAAGCCCTAAAGAAGGATGCTGAGTAATCACACCATAATTTTCCCTCTTGGCATTACTTTTGTCACTTTCTGTATGTCCTCAGAAATATCCAGGTCCTTGTTTGATACTGTTAAGCCCTCTGTGACTTCCTGTGGTGGTGATGTCCATCAATTCACTGCACCTGCATTTAATCCATGTTCCCTTCTATTGGATTTGGATTTGTTGCATTTCCACTGCACTGAATGTCACCTTGTTGTGTGGCAGCAGCACGGAGGGCAGAGCACCTGCTCTGACCACGGGGAATTTTACAGATAGCAGAGACACCCACCCAGGGCTGTTTCTAATCCTTCCAGTCTCTTTTATTCACCTGGGATTTTCAGCCATCCCTCAAACATTGTTTTCCTTTGAACATTGTCTTCCCTCCCACCACCCTTCCCCAAAACCTTCTTTCTTCCAGGCTTAACACTGTGCTTTGGGTTTCTACTCGGCCCTGATTCATGTGGCAAGCCCAACTCCACGCTCAGCTGTTCAGCAAAGCTCTTAGGCCCAAGGTAATCTTTAAACTCAGAACATGCTGAAGTGCTCCACTTAACAGAGATCAGATCATTCATGTGCTTAAAGATAAGCATTTGCTTAAGTACTTTGCTGAATTCAGGCCTAAACACAGACATTAAATTCATCAGCTAGGACCCTTGACAAATTCTGCCACAAAGGTGCCTATCTCTCCCCATGGACTGTAAAGGGAGACTAGATGACTGGTTAAAACTAGATAGCTAATCTTTAGACAGCCAAAATGAGGTGAGAGGAATCCCACTCTCTGTACCTAGCTTTGGTGTTGGGCATTGATCTCTGTTGGGGGCCCTCCATTCTACTGAGAGGCAATTAATGAGAACTGAAATTGGGGATGGGCCCAAAAGATGATGGGGAGGGAATTTCTGGGTCCCTGCCTCCAGCAGAACAGCGCCCAGGTGCAGCAGTTTCATTCTCAGACCTGAATTCTGCCATGCAACAACAACTGGGCAGGTTTTAAATGATCCCTCATCAGAGATGAGCTTTTGAAGTCCGTGCGCTTTGAAGTGAGCTACATGGCTGTCCTGCTGAAAAATTTCCCAGAAAACCTTCAGCCTTGACCTAGTGGTTCAAAGTTACAGAGATTGAGCTGAAACGTGACTTTAATGTTATCTGGGCTTTTTGTTTCAGTTTTGATCATTAAACTCGGGGCTGCCACATAGTCAGGAGTGATATTGGGTTTCTGCCAGACCTGCCAGTGGCACGAACACTCGAGCTGTTACGTACACAGTAACCCAGGAGAGCTGGAAATGCTCATGTGCCTGCAGAGCTGCCACGTACATAATGTAAAATGCAAGTGAGAGCTGTCAGCTGCATACTAAAATGTCCCTGTGTGGAACAGCAGGGCTTCACAGGGACCAAGATTTGCACCTCAGAGCCCAGACTGAGGGTCTGGAGTAGCTGACGGAAGGGATGTGTCCACATCTGCCCTCTCTGGCTGTAGGATGATGCACTACACTCATGAAGCTGCTGAATTGGTGTCTGCTTCTCTCTCTTTTTTTTTTTTTTCCCCCGACATGAGCACACAGGAAATAAAAAAAACAAACCCAAAACCAAACTCAAACCAAGTTGTGGTGTGTGACTCCCCGTCTGGCTTCTTTGATTTTGATATCACTTGTCTTGGGAGATTTGTGGTAGCCCAAGCCTTGATTACCAAATTCTAATTTTGCCTAGCATGGACTGCTTGACCACGAGCACAAGAGGCTAATTCTGGTGTAAAGGAAAAGAAATTTCTGAAGATATTCCCATTATTCTGCTGAGTTACTCTGTGAGGGATGACATATCTTGTTAATTAAGCTTCCAATGCTGTGTCACAGCTTTAGGTCAGTTCCTTCATCCAGGGCTGCTCACCAGCTCACCTTTAGGCAGGACTATGAATCCCTGGGCTATCACCAGCCACACAACCACAGCCAGGGCTTTTCAGCCGTGCTGAGAAGGGCCAGATCCAAACCTGGCTGACATGGGGATAGGGGAGGAGCCCTTGCTGCATGGCAGCTTCAGTCCTAGGCATGTCTTATGTACAAAGCTGCATCACTGGGAGTTCACCAAATTTTTTAGTCTTCCCCTTTCCTTTATTCATTCCCTCCTGGTTTTTTTTTTTTTTTTTTTTTTTTCCTTTTTGGCCTCAGTTCTTTGTATTCACTTCCCACATTTGTCCTCCAAACCAGGAGGCTCCAAACCAAGCAGGCTCCAAACAGGAGCCTTGTTTTTCTGTGAGCAACAGTGGCATCACAAATCCAGAGAGGATGCTCTTCACCCTGCTTGTCCTGGGCAGAAGGAGCTCCCCACATCTCCAGCTGGTTACCCCCACTGAGCAGAACAGCACTCTCAGCTTGATCTGAGACAGCATTTTGACCTCCAGGAAACATTGCTCTTCTTATGTGATACTCAGTGCTCCCCAACTAAATGTCACTAATAATAATGGCAATCGTTGGCAGGGAAAGGCTTGGGGTTTCCACCATGCAATGGTTCATTTAAAAATAAAAATGAATCAGAAACTCACACTTCTCCAAGCCAAGAACATTATGTTGGCACTGGCGCCTCAGAAGGGAATTAGGAAAGTCTCTCCTGGGCTGGAGTGCTTCCTGGCTGATCTGCAGGATTCCTGTGTGTTCTCCACTGGGACCTGCCCCAGACACAAGCAGGGGAATTTGACAGTGAAGGATTGAATCACTCAGTCTGTGCCCTAGGAAAGAGAAGTTTGTGTCCTGACAATGTATTTGAGCAGCACAGTCTGGGCAATACATCGAGGTATTAAGCTGTGCAAGAAATGGAATGCCATAATTACTCAGATTTGGAGGAAAAAAAAATAAAATCAGCAAGGGGAAAGTAACACCA
>VZRN01000800.1:2509791-2599807 GCA_013397935.1 Dasyornis broadbenti
AGCCCCCCCCCCCCCCCCCCCCCCCATAAAGCATGTCATTTCTTAACTGTGCCTCTGAAGTGTTAGTTTGCTTTTGGCATTTTTCCCCTTTATCTAAACCCCTCAAATAAGCCATAATGACAGCATGAGTTGCATGTTACTTCATGTACTGCCTTGCAAAGCACTGGGATTCCTTAGGTGTCTTAAATTATGGGCTTCTTCAGGACAAATGACTTATATTCTGCCTGATATTTACTAATAAGCTGCAAACAGCACATATATTGGATAGAGTTCATATCATTATTGCACAGACATTTGTTAGTCTGTGCACAGTTAAAGCCTCGTGTGTTTTATTGAAAATAGATTTAAGAGTCTAATGAACTCTCACATGGGACAAATACAATGAGAATACTTGTAGATCTGTATGTCATGACCAGAAAATCTAACTGTATAAATCTCTACCAAAGCTTTACCTCTAATTTAAGCTCCTTCTTTTACCTGAAATAATTTTTGATACCAAGTTGTTAAAATTTCATTTTATTTTTCTAGTTGGACCCTTTTTCTTAATCTCACGGACAAGTCTGAAAAAACCCTGTTTTTCAGTGTATTTTCATCGTGTTGGGACCAGAATTTATAAGAAACAATACAAGCAAACCTAATCTCAGTGATCTTTTCTTCCTGGGAAAAAGCAAAAGATCTGAGGAGTTTCAGTTAAGCAAGTTCTGTTAAGGGGCTGATTCCCTCCTGGCCTCTAACAGGTTTTGTCATTTAAACTTTTGGAATCTGGGAAAGCGGGAATATTTCTCTGCTGCAACAGAAATTTATATCTACTTTGCACATGTCTAAATGAGCACAGGAGGGATGCAGTGGTGGGAATCTGGACTGTGGGCCTTGCACAGTCTGGACCACTAAGCTTTTTCACTGATTCCCAGAGTGAGGAATGATTGCTCTGACATTTTCCCCCTCCTTTCAGTACTGAAATTCTTATGAGAAATCCAAAGCTGCTATTTTTGGCAGGCATGAACAGCATGATCTTTGGTACCTTACTTAAAAGTGTAATCTATTTTCTTTTAATTGCCACAACAGCTTTATGGTCCTCAGCACTATTAAAGTGTTTCGAGCATTAAAAAAATAAGTCTGTAAACTAATGAAGAGGGCCCTTCATGCAACATCCTGCTCTCTACAAAAGCATAATCACACAGAATATTGAGTCCTAAGAGCTCATACACTTAGCACTTTCACTGAAATGAAGCCAGATTCTGCTCTCCTTTGAACCACATCAACTTTAGGCCAGTGGACATGGAAAATATCCCAAATCTGAGTTTTCATGCAAATACAAATAAGTCATAATACATGAGTGATCTTTGCAAGTGTGGGTACTACTTCTTGTCCTCTTTTTGACTTTGTTCCTAATTCAGTAACATTGAACATGACTCTAATTGTATGAAGTTTCCAGCTCTAAGAACTTGGGTAATGAAAAGTGCTGCTGATTTTTCTGGATCTATGTATTTATTTCAAATAAATGAAATGATTGGGGCTTAAGCACATTATTTGAATGGATGCAATTGCTTACGAACTGTACTGTGCTGATTTGGGCTAAGTGAGATTCTCAGGAACTCATCATTCGTGGCTGTTGACATTTTCTGAGGTGTTTGTAGGTGAACTTTTATTAACAGCTCTGTCCTTCAATAGAGGTTAATAAATCACCATTGAATTTGCAGGCGCTCTCAGAATAGATAGGAAGCCAATTCCTCTGAAAGATTACTCCTCTATTTGCTTAGCCACTGGCTCTTTGCTTGTAACCAATAGGTTTGAGAGCTGGGAATGCTGCATTTCCCTGTATGCTTTAGTTGACTTGTTAGAGACAGTTGTTTGTGTTTGATAAACGAGAGGATGATGAGGGGCTGGCTAAATGCACAGGGTTTTTTTGGTTTTTTTTTTAATCTGCAAAGGTTAGAGATGGGAATTCCTCAAGTAGGCAAAGCCACTGGCTCCTGGCAATGAGTAACTGTTTTGTCTTGGATGCAACCTGAGCTCGTTAGTGCTCTCTCTTCCTTTCACACATGCACACACACCCTCTTGGGTCCGCTCCAGACCCGCGTGATGGCTCAGGGGGAGCCAAACTGCTGCTTCTCTTCACTTGGCTTAGAAGTCTCGAAATGTGTAAAATGCACGTGTGTATCAGTGAACCCCCAGCTGCTTGAAAACACACTTGATTGCACTGGGAAAAGGGCAAAATGGAAATGGGCTAAATGTGCAAAAAGTGGAAAACATAGGGACAGTGGGGGAGCCTGTCTGAGGGAGCCACTGCAGTTTAGAGAAGTGTCAAAGCAGACGAGGCAGGTTTAGGGGTCAGATTTGTGTTCATGGTGGGCAAACACATGAGAAACTGCATTTGGTTTGCTGCAGCACTAAACAGAGCATAGGTATTAGAATAGGGCATAAATACTTGTGAGCACTTGGCTCTTATGTCCTGACTGACTGGGGCTCATATGCGGATACCCAAAATAAATTTCATGGACAAACTATTACAAAGAGTACTCCCGTCTTTTTCTGGAAGTTTGTAGCCAAGTGCACATCACTGGAAACATTTCAGTTTTAAAATCCCACTGCTATTGCTGAGATTCTAGGCAATGTCTCTGCTCTGTCCTTGCAGATTTATATTTATGGTATCCATTAGCCAAGGTGGCCATAGGCATTCAAACTGGACTGGCTGATACCCAGGGGTGCCATCCAATCTCGGCTGTTCTCTGATTCTACAGCCCCTCTCTTGGACATTGCAGTAGTGTGAGATGGTTTGAATTTGCAATTTGTCTTCAGTTTGGCTTTTCTGCCTCACAGAGAGGTTATTTTTCAAAAGTGCATAATGTAAAAATAATGATTTGAATGTAATGATTAGAAGTGGGTCAAAGAAGCTGGGATGTGAACTGTGCCATGGGAGTGTTTGGAGCTTGCTCATGAGCTGTTAGCTCCCCAAACGCTCTTTGAATAAACAGGCAAAAACGTTGATGGTTTGGCAATCGAAGTGGCCCATGATCAAAAGTTGCCCCCTCTCATTATTGGCTGAAATAATGGTTGAAAGGAATGGTTTGAGCGATGCTGGGCTGCCTTCCTTGTAATCTGTCTTAATGAAGAGTAAATGCGCAGTGTGAAAAATGAAACAAACCAGCTTCTTTTCCCTTAGGCTTATACAAAAGAGATTATTTCCCTGTGGAAAGCAGATGTTTAATTGCCCAAGACCAGAAGCAGGATAACACATGGCTGCTGTACCTGTGTCTGTTACAGCTGCGTGTGCTGCATGCTCAAGCTGCTGTGTCACAGCTACAGCTGCAGGCTGGGTCTGTTCACAAGGTGACTGTGGGTGCTGTCGTATTGTCTAGAAACCAGACTCTCCTGCTACAGTGGAACAGGGAAGAGAGTGCAATTCTTGCCATTATTATTAATACCTGCATAGAAAGGGTGGGAGTAAGTTTGGTAGGACACCAAGTGTCCCCTCTGCACAGTACCCCGGTGACCCCAGTGCATGGTGCAGAGTAGTTTTTTGAAGCCTCTCTGCAGTCCCACCCTTGCTCCATGTGTCTTTGGCTGGTCTGCCTGGAGGCTGGGGCTCTGCACCCAGCCTGGGGTGCATTTCAGCTCCTCCGCCAGCAGCAACCTCCCATGGGATGGCAGGACTTGCGGGGTAGCCCTGCCAAACTCCCCAGGTGTGCCAGAGCAGAGCAAGGAGCAGGCACTTCTTTGAGATGAGTTACGTGGTCTCAGAAAATCCTACATTGCTTAAAACTGGTGTTAGCAGTTTGTTGTTGGGTTAATCTGGCAGCTGAGCTGCAACCCCTGCTGTTGTTGTTTGCACTGGGCAGTGGCAGAGCCAGCGCTTCCCGAGGCAGGACTTCCATGCCAAATATATCCCCCCTTTATTTCTTCTGTGTCTCTCAGGGTAGGCAAGGGAGGAGAAGTCACTTCACTGTCTGTGCAGCTGGCAATGACATTACAAGAAGCTCAGGGGCATTTTGGCACCCTGTGTGACTCCTGCAGGGACCCAGCCAGTAAAGATTAACACCTGTTTCCAACAACCACGTTCTTAACTAGCAACTTCCTTCCGCAAAGCTAACTTTATTTTTTCAGTCTTTGTTTTGTTTCTAGCAACACACAGTTTTGTTGACAGCAGAGCCTTGTGTGTTGCAGTGAAGTACGAGTGATGTCCCATGTGCCCTTGCAGGTCTCTCAAATGAGCAAGAAGACGTTCTTCCCCTCAGAAACTCCTCCAAGGTGAAACACCCAGGACACTCGGGATGTCATTGTGACCCATGGTTCATGAAATGGGAAATCTGGACTTCAGTCCAACATACAAAGAAATCCCCTAAACCTCCAATTTAGGAAAAAAAATAATCTATTTGAGTCTGTTTGAGAAATAAGATGGCTATTTTTTTTTTGAAAATTGTGTCCAGCTTGCTTGGATCTGAACCCCTGGTAGAGCATCAGGAGAAAGGCAGCAGGAACAGGTTAAAAAAAAACACCCAAAAACCCCACAAGGTTCAAAGTCACAAATGAAGCAAAATATCTAATATTCACTTATTTCTGTTGCAGAGCTTATTTTTATTAAGGCACAGTCCCATTAGCTGGTTGCCATGGTACAGGGCAGTCGAGAGAAGGTACAGAGTAAAGAAGTGAATAGAATTCAGAGTACTCCAGGGAAGTACAAGCTTTTCATGGTTTTTCAACATCTGACCTCCTGAAGTCTCTCTCTTTGTGTTGCCCTTGATGGATGCACATGAAGCTCCCTGCAGAAGCGAGATGTCACTGGCATTGCTTTGGCTCGAAAACCGCACTCCCAGCTCCCCTGGGATAATAGTGACAATTAATATTGGGATTAATACAAATAGCACCAAGCCTGAGAGAGCAGTGGGTGTTCTAAGGAGTGTCTGCTCCTGCAGGAACTTGGCAGGGTGGGGATGGGAAGGGAGGAATATTGCCAGGAGATAATGGAAGCACTGCCCTGCCACGCTTTGATGACAGGCACATTTTTTCTGAAACAATAGGATGCTTTGGCTGGCATCCTACTAGACTCACTCCTAGGGTTTTCAATCCTCAGGTGGCATTAATGGCAAGGAAGGCAGCTCCTTCTGGCTTGCCATTAAAGCGTGCTGCTTCTCGGTAGGAGAGTATCTGGCCACGGGCTTGGAAAATTCATCAAAGCTACCCTGTACACTGATAGCTGGAAATGAAGGAAACGGTGAAGAAGGAAGTTTCAGAAATAATGGAGGTTGACACCTCACTTCCTCGGTGTCTTTCTGCTCCCTCCCAAGGTCACTGCTTGTGCCAGCTCAACATCTTCACCATACCCTTTAAGCTCTTGAGGAAGCTCATCATCTCAGACATCACTCACTCCTTTCCCACCCTTCCATGAGGGAGTCTTTCTGAAGTTCAAAGCAATTCACTGGAGCCCTTCTAGGACACAAAGCACCCAAATGTAAAGTAATGGCAAAAAAAGCATTGCAGAAGTCCTATCTCACAATAAATAACGATGAGATGACAGAGGCAACAGGAACCTCACAGCAGAGCTGCCCACGTCAGCGAGCCCATGTCTTGCTGAGCCATCTTGAATGAGATCAAGAGAGCTTGTGGTCACTTTGGAAGGCCAGGCCACCCGTGGCTTTCTTGAATCCAGTTTTTTGTCCCCAGTTTTCCCTTTCCGGGCTGAAAAGCCCAGGTCCACCTGGGCACTCTTCTACTCAGCTTTAGAAAATGTGCTGTTACGGTTCTATTCCGTATTTAGTCGTCCTCTGTGAGTATTTGGGAAGAGAATCTTAAAGGCTGCTTTTCAGTCATGGTCTATCACCTGACAGTAACAAGTAAAACCACGGATACACCTTGATGATAAGGGCCAGGGGGTATCCCTTTAACAAGAAAGGGATAGTCTGTTGCTCTTGCCTCCCTGTCCCTTCTGAGCCCCGGCTCCTCACGCTCCAGCCACAGTTGGAAGCCTCACAGGACTCGCCTTTCCCCTACCAGTGCAATCCTGCTCTCAATGAAATCAGGACACAGAAATCCTCCTCCGAACGTGACCTCTCCTTTCAGCTTCTCCCTGGCGAACACACTTGTAAATGGCTCAATTTCCTGCTGGCTCGGTGTAAATTTTTCAGCGTGGGGATTTCTGACAGGTGTTGCTTTGCAGCATGAAGCTGACAGGGCTTTATGGTCAGAAGGGACAGAAACTCTGACAGGTTAAACTTCAGATGTATGATCCCACCACGTGTCAATCAAAATCACTCTGTAGACTGATTTATTCTGCATTTTCCCCGTGATGATGATGGTTGCACTCCATCAAGCACTGAGATACCCCAAATGCTCCAGCCCTATATGTACAGAAAGAACAAAAATTTCTGTTATCAGTGGAGCAGGGCAAGGGTAGTGCAAGGAAATATTGCTGACAAATGCATTGTGCAATTAACTGGCGTCGCCTGAGACTTTGTATTCATTTGCATATGTTTAAATGAAAAAGGCAAGTCCTAATGCTGAAGCTGGCACTCAGACATTTGTGCTTATGCAAACGCACCCACCTTTGCTAAAAAGGTCATAACTTTCAGCATAAACTTTTGTTTTTTTCATTTGATTACACCTATCTCTTCATATAGTGTTTTAAATAATTTATAGAATATACCTCAATCCTTACGATATTTCCAAACGAAGCATAAAATCAAACATTGTCTTACATATTTTAAAACACACAAGCTCCATTACTGTTTTGTAATTGCTAATTAACAGATAAATGTTTCATACTCCCACATTTTTTATCCTCCAGATACAGCAAAACAAACAGATTAACAGAGGAAACCTGAGGACTGCAATATCTGTTTTATGATAAAAGCATTTAGTAACTTAATCCCTCCTATGCTCAGCTCTCAAAGACAATGTGATACACAATCATGAACCAATACAGAGGTACACTTGTGTTATTCTCTGGTTGGAGTGGGAGCTCAGATTTAGACCGCTTGTTTGGCTTTTTTTTTTTTTTTTCCCCTGGGCCTGCTATTAATTTAAATGACTTGTCTAAGGCTGTAGAATAATTTCAACCATTTTATAAGTCTTATGCTGTGAAATGGAGAAAATGCATAAAACCCTCTCAGCTGTGCACCCTTGTGTATCATTGTTTGGGGGAACCGTGGTTATTAGACTGACATAACCACCTAATGCAAATGTCTGGTATAAAAAATAACGATAATTAGCAGTAGCACAGGATGGCAAATAATCATCTTCAGGTGACAAATGCAGGAAACCTGAGAAATACCAGAGGGTAGAGGGACTTCTCCAGTTGCTCCTTAGGACTAATTACCTAATAAAACCAGGATGTGATTGTATGATACTGAGTCATAGGTTCGACATGAGATGCTGTGCTATATTAGAAGATGAAGTAAAAAGGTATTTTGAATCTCTTTGGCTAGAAGTAAATGTCTTATCTGAAAAACCACATGCATTATGGTTTCAGATATCTGCATTTTTCCAGCCTAGTTCTTGATTATTGCAGAGGAGGTATTTGTTTAGCATGGGACTCTTCCCAAAGCATCACCATTTAAATTCTCCAGCTTGCAGCAACACACTTTCTATTTTGGCAAGATGAATCTTCTGGTATCTGCATACCTCTCCTGTTCCTTCCTTCCTGTAATTAGGGGTAAATCTGCTCCAGGACCTGTTCTTTTGTAGAAGACACCATTTCTAGAGCAATACATCATTGGCAAGTCATGACACTAACAAATCCTTGGAAAGGGCTGCCTCTCTAAAGAGATATAGTATCACCTCGATTCCTGCTAGACACCACTCAGTAAAGAGCTCCATCAGTTGGTGAAAACGCAGGAATAAACTCATTTTAGCTATAAAGATGCAGGTGGAACCTGTTTTTCAATTAAATAGCCTCAACAAGGTATCTCTTTTTTACATTTTCCTATTTCCCCTCAAAATTCCCATAACCTTATTTTGATTTTAGGGATTCAAGCTGAGCTGAATGGGTAAATACTATTGAGTTTTTTTTTTTCTCATGTATATTTTTTTTTTATCTGAAAATGAATCTGATATTTTTGCACTTCCCTTGCCTGTGCTTTCCATGGACATTGGTCTGAATGTTTTGTATTGACACAAGTGTTTGCAGAACGCAAACATCAGAAGGTGTTGTGTTTGTGCCTCCTTTCATGGGAATGGGGAATTGCCGGTGTTTTCATGCCATAGCTCTTTTTCTCAGTCATTGCAGTTGCCCATAACGAGGTTTATGAATTAGTTATTGATCTCAGCCTTGTTAAGCTGCAGATGAGAAGCCAATGGTCTCAGCAGCTGCTGCTCCACAGACTAGTCTGGTCCCCAGAGCTTGTGTTTCTTTATTCAAGATGAAGATCAGCTGATCGAGGTGCTGAAAATGAACCACATGACAAAATGTTCGTCAGCACAACACAAAATATTGCCAAGAGCCAGAGGACATGAAAAATATTCAAAATAGGACTGAAGAAACTAATACAAACAAACGTGAATAGAGACACAGGTCTGTTCATCAGGTAATAGCATTTTTGGGGGGCAATTCAGAATAGCTAAATGGTCATCCTCACAGGTGGTTTCTTAAGGAGCTCAGTCTGAGTGACAAAATTAGATGTCCAAAGCTAGATACTCTGAATGCTGCCAACCTGTTGGCAAACTTATCTTTAGTTACCCAGTACCTCTTGAGGAAGTGGATGCTGGAAAGCGAAACCCTTCTCCCTGTTAAGATGATATTTCCCCTTCTTACTGGTAGCCGGAAGGAAACCTGGTGGATTAACACATTGGTTGTAGTGTCACACAGGGTGATGTCCCCTCTGGTCCTGCCATGTGCCTTGCTGCTCCATCAGCTTCACTGCCCTGCCATCCATCCATCCATCCATCCATCCATCCATCCATCCATCCATCCATCCATCCATCCATCCATCCATCCATCCATCCATCCATCCATCCATCCATCCATCCCTCCACCCACGCACTCATCCACACCCCTGCTTTGTTGTGCTGTTCTTAGCTGAGCTCAGACCAGCTCGGAAGCAGCGCTCAGAGCCAGGATTTCCTCTGTGTCAGCACACGGAGGGGCTCTCTGCTGACTCACTGGACTGGTCCCAAAAATAGCAGGTTCAGAATAGAAACCTTCGTGCCCTTTCTGTCCTGGAGAACAATGTCTCACACATTTTTTTCTCCCTAAGTATGAAATAAATCCCCTTTGTGCTTCCAGCTTGGCAGGGTTAAGCTGGAAGGGCTCGGTCCAGTGCTCAGAGCACCTGACTGTGCTCTCAAGGAGAGGAGTTAATCACTGGGACTGTTATTTACTTAATTCTCAGCAGGGACATTATTTATTTCATTCTCATCAGGGCTTTCTGGTTTTTGTCTGGAGAGATGGAAACTTAAAACGGAAAGAGATTCAAGCAAATACCTCTCTTCACAGTGTGGGTTTTTTCATCTTGTTGCAGGGCAGAAACCAGACAGAACCATCAATGAATCCAACAGGAAGGAAAAGGAATATTAATGAAGTGTAGGATCCTTCAAACAACTGAAGCACTCAAGGGTTTTTGGAGTGTTTGCTTGTTTTCTGTTATTATTTATAAAATGGCTGAACATCTGCCAAGCCCGTCTGAGAAAGAGCAAGCCCCTTCTATCTGTAACTGTGTGTCAGGGCTTTACAAACCCAGTAGCCAAATCTCGGCGGGCTGGCAGCTGCAGGTGCTCCCTGTACAGCTCTATTCCTGTTGGGATCCAAGGGAATCCTCAGGGAATAACACTGGCAGTAGGACCCCAACCTGGCACCCATCACTTGTGCAGCCTGGCTCCTCTGCAAGCTGGGTGCATCCTGATTTTGGGAACTGATCTGCTGGGTTTTAGTCCCTTACTGTCTGCAAGGGGCTGATCCAAACTGCATCTCTGCAGCTCAGGACAGACTGGGCTGCTGGGCTAAGCCATGCACTCTCCAAGTGTTGGGTAGGCAGCCTGGTAACTTCACAGATAATTTTCACAGCTTCAGATAATTTTCAGATCGTCATGTCTTCAGTTACTCTGAAAATCCAGGTCTAGCAATCCCATGTGGGAACACTTTCGGGGAGCCAAGCTGTTTCCTCAGTGGAGGTGGTGACTACTGAGAAACAGCGGAAACCTTGCTCCAACAAGAAATAATCACAAACATGAGAAAAAGGCATTTTAATATATGACTTCCTGAAATGCAGGAGCGGTGAGACTCGACTGGTCTGCTTTTTAGAGAGAAAACCCCAAATCATCTTCTCCAAAGTATGTGTTGAGCTTTTGAAAGTCTTCTCTTTCCCCCTCCTCCCTGCCCGTCTCTACAATAAGTACAATTGTTAGACAAGGCAGGTCTTTGTGCTCCAAATTTAATACATAGTTTTTGACCCATGGAGTGATAAGCTGGAAAATAAATGGCTGGATTTTCCCCAGTGTTGAAGAACTCCTTTCAGATTGACTTGGGAACTTGCCTATTCTCGTCTGCCCACCTGGCTTTCACTTTGATATCCCTAACATTATCATAACTTTTATTGTGTTTTCATGTCAGTCAAGCCTTCTTCACTAAATTACTTTCATTTATACATCCTCTCCTGCTATTTGGTCTCATCATGATCTAAGATTTAAGGTGAAAAAGTTTCTTCTATTTGACAGGGTGGGAGGTTGAAATTACTATGTGAACAGTAAACTACAGGTTACATAAATAATATGTCATTGTATATCACCCAGTGGAGCCTTAAATCAATTCATTAGTTTGTATAAAGCCTTTGTCTGCTTTTTAACTGCATCATATCCAAGCTGATTGCACATTTGCTCTGAGTTCGGGTTTTTTTCTTTCTTTATGTCGTCAGCTTTCAGGATTCTTATATAGGTACGCTGAGTGTTTCTAAAGATTGTTTTTCTTTCTTGAGAGGCTTGGTTTGTGTTTTTTTCCTCCACTTCTTGACACATCCCTAGCCTGAGGCAAAAGTGTGCATTTTGTTCACGGAAGGTAGACACAGGGATATTCTTCCCTGTACATGGAGTGAAAGGCAAGCTCATGTATGCTGGATTACTGAAAGAGGTACTGAAAAGCAGCTGCTTGATCCATAGTGAGCCATTCACTCGCTTCCATGCTGCTTCAGAGCAAAAAAAAAAAAAAAATCTATAGACTGGACTGTACTATACAGATAATTTATCCTAATGACAAGAAGCCTCCTACGCTTTTCATAGGCTAAATTTTCTTTTACAGGCATGCCAGGAAAGATGGATTTTTGGTTGAAATTGGGCTTATTGTAACCCAGGAGAACCTTGCTTTGGAAGAGGACTGAGTTAGTGGAATACTATTTTTTCTACAGTCTTTACTGAAAAACTTAAGAAGATAGTTTGGGGGGGGGAAAAGGAAGAGAGAGGCAGCATTTTATTACATTGTCAGTAACTGCCCATGCTGAAAACTGGTCTAGCCTGACTGCAAAGCAAAAACAGACATTGTTTTGATACAATGATCGATTTTATTATTCCAGCTGAGATTTTTCTCTTTCATTTTTCTCAGATCTCCTCTACTCAGTAAATAAGGAACCGTACAAAAGTCCTTTACCATGCAGACTTGATGTACAACAATATTAAGCAAGAAAATATTCCAACAGTCATGAAACAGTCATCAAAAGTACTGCTCCTTGTTTCAATCCCTGCAAGAAATCAAAACCTTTCAAGCAGAGCCAGATTTTAACGAAGGGTGGCTGTTTAAAGCCGAGTTGCCAAAAGCCTTGGCTGTGCCTGGACTTTTATTTTAAGTATTTGTACCATTAAATATTAATATAGGTCAAATAACGGATCCCCCTGAGCAGATGAAATCTGCACAATGAAAACAAACACACTGTAAAACATGAGCCAACGTTACCCTTAATGTTACTGCATAAATATGCAAATACAGACCCCGATTTCCCTGAACAAGTTTTCTTATTGACGTTCTGGGAGAACGAGAAGGAAAATATAAAAATTAAATAATAGTCACAGCCCTGAAACTTTTAAGAGCTGATCCAAGGCTCACTGGCTCAAGGGAGCTTTGCCTCTACTTACCTCAAAGAGCTGCAGTGCTGCAGAACCTGAAGCACACAGGGAAATCACAACGCGGTGCCACACAGACAAGGCAATGTCACATTTGACAGCAGATGTGTCCTTAAGGACATATTGCTGTACGAATGGAAAAGAAAAACGTGGAAGAGTTCTGCTCATTTCTTTACTGGCATTCTCCTGCATAATTTTACTGCAGGCTCCCACTTTCTTTAGCAATCCTGGCTGCAGCTCGACCCAGCCCGGCAGGCTCTGGAGCCAGGAACTGGGGGTTTGCATCTTGGACAACTGGTGGTGATGAGAAATACGGGCCATTCCACAAGAACAGGGGAGATGTTCTTGTTCTGAGACCTTGGTGAGGCCCAGGCAAGATGAACTCTTTGTCCAGCTCATAGCCAGCATTTTGAGGAATTTTGGTGACGACCATGCAATAAAATTGAAAAGGAGAAGAAGTGCATAGCAAGGATGGAAATGGAGAGTTCCCTGAATTGGTCCGTTTGTGTACAGCCTCAAACCATATTCTGGAGAGGCAGCCACGGGGACGCTTTGCTCCTGGTCCTTTTTCTCCTTTGTCCCAATCTTCCCAGCTGGCAGAAGCTGCAGTTGGGTTGGTGCATTGAGGAGCGACCTGTGTTGCCCTGGAGGCCGGGCTGCTCTGGGATGTGCTTTGAGTTTGAACTGGACACAATAAAAACTAAAGAAGCCGTAAAAAATACCGTGGATCCTTGTTATTCCTCAGAAATAACTTTATTAAAATGGTGGCACTGGCATTGCAAAGTTGTACATTAAAAATGATGAGTGAAGGTACAAGAGCACTTAAATAATAGTTTAAATGATGCTTAATTCCATGATTTATGGTTTTCTTTTTAAAAAGTGTGAATGCTATCTAATCCCATGCTTCCAGCAGCTGAAGAGTTAAGAATAATCCTGATACTGTGAAACTTGGAAACTTTCACACAGAGAAATATGGATTCCTGTAGGCAGAATACTCTGGTAACTCATACAACAGTGGATGTAAAAGTCCAATTTCAAAATTTTAAAGTGAATAGTCCCATGACCTAAGCTGTATTTCACCATTTTTTTTTGCTCCCATCATGTTTGGGAACAAATAATACAGAAGGACATACATGTATTTCAAAGGGGTAGAAACTAGATTTTCAGCAGTTGTGAAATGCTTCCACTCTGTAAATAAAATCAAACCCGTAGAAATACTTTCCTCAGAAAGAACAGTTCAAGTTTCTCAAAATATTAAGAGAAATATTTCAAATATTAAGTAAAAACATTTACATAAAAACCTATCATAAAAACCTTTCATTTTTCAACTGAAAGCAAGCTCTAAAAAAAAAAAATCCAAATGTCCAAGAAAATCTCATGTGATAGAAATTTTCCATGTAATTTAATTTTTTTGATACCATCCTTTCACCTTGCTGAAATCCACATTTAAGGAAACACTTCTCATTTCTTGTGTTTTGATTAAAATTTTTAATCAGGTTTTCTACTGATGTGCACTGTTCTGGAGGCTGCTTCTTAAAATCTAACCCAAAATGCTCACATTAGAGTGCTGATGTGAATGAGACAAAAGCAAGCCTGGCTTCAGCCCAAGTGCTCAGCCCTTCCAAAGCACACTGATTGGAGTCATAACCATCCGGCTAAATGGAAGCTGGTAATTAAAAATATGCAAAAGGGTTTGGAAATAATGTGAATCTCTCTGAATGTGGATTTTGAATATGGGTGTCTCTCACTTGGGTAAAGTGGATAATTGCCTGCCTATCCTTCCTCTATTCATTGCGAATAATTGAGTTGTTGTCAAACACTTCTAACACTGCCTATCACAATAAATATGAGAAGATAGAGGGGCTCTTTGAATAATCTCATTTTTTGTGGCTGAGGAAGCTGTTCCTTTTGTACTTGCCTGGGAAATGGCATAGCAACAGGAAATGAGAACGACAGAAAGAATGGAAAAAGCACTGCAGACTTTGCTTTATTTTTTTTATTTCGTATCGCTGTGTTGCATCTCAGACTCCAGTCCCACACCTGTGTTTCTCCAGGGACTTCCTCTGTGCAATAAATAAATTTGTGCAAAGCCCCATGGCTTGTTCAGCACAGGAGCAGTGGGATGAGCCTGGTGGATGGGGACAGTGGTGTGGGGTCCAGGAGCGTCAGGCCTACAAGGGGAGATTTGCACAGCTGAGGCACCTGTGGGTGCTTGTCTGACTGATGGAGGGGGTGTCAGCACCTCCAGGCAGGTTCAGATGCTGCTCTGGGCTCTACTCTGCTCCTCGGGTCCTGCAGAAGGACTCAGGTGACATTTTCATCGCCATGGCCCCAGCGATGGCCCTTTCCTTACCGACCCCCACCGCTCCACTTCCCAACAGCCTGTCCCAAAACACCTCCTCCTGCACACCCTTCCACCACCCTGCTGCTTCAGCAGCCTTTCCTAAGCCCTGTTTCCCACACTGTCACAGCTCTCCATATGCTACTGCAATTCCCTTTTCCCCATATTTTCATCCTTCCCTGACCACAGCAGACATTCCCTGCTGGTTTCAGCAAGCCCTCGCAGTTTCTGCTGCAGTGCTGGTTTGGGGGTTACTGTGTTTTGCACCCTTGGGCTCCTGCACAGACATGTGCAGAGGATGCCAGCTGGGTGGCTGGAGCACTGCAAAGGTGAGAGAGGTGCTCCCAGAGATTTGACAGGTGCAGTTTTTGGCCTCCATTTGAGGATCACTGGCACAGAGTGTGGGGGAGACAAGCCTGTGTCTCAAAACAGCTGCAGCAGGTAGTGCCTGCTCCTTTCTGCCTGCACCTCAAAGAAACACTGAGCTCCATCCCTCCTCTCTCTCTTTTCTTCTGAACTTCAGTTTTGCTCTTTGGTGTCTGCTCGCCAGCCTCTGTCATATGGTTTCTCAGCGATAATGCAGACTGAGCTGGAGCCACAGCCCCAGAAAGAATCAGGACCACATCTCCATCCTCAGATTTTCCTGAGGATCAGGATCCTACCTGGAATATTTCTGGGCACACGGTGATGAGTTTCTCAAAAATTCCCTTTCACCATTAGGGCCTTGATATTTCTGCTGCCACCTTTAATGTCAGGCCGAGGTTAATCCCGAGATGCTGCAGCAGAAAGCTTTGCACATTGCAGCAACCACAGCAACCCTTTGATATCTGAGGGCTGATTCAACTGCTGCCTTCAAAGGGCTCTCGCCACCACACAAGCTTTTGCCACAGTAATAATGCAGCAGTCTGAGAGCCCAGAGATGGTTTTGCCTGTGCAGCATCGCTCTTGCAGAGAATAAGATGCACTTGGGACCTATTACAGTCCCTGGCAATTAGAGTGCAGCATCTCCAAAATGCCATTGTCCATGTGAATTAATTAATCCTTTCCCCCTGGGACAAGGGCTGTTCCCAACCTAGCTGAGTGTGTTGGCAGCCCTGGGCTGCTGGGGACAGGAGAGGGGCTGAGGCTACCTTGCACCTGGGCAACTCCATTCCTGGAAGCCAAATGACTTCCAGGGGCCACACATCAAGTGAGTGGCCCTGTCATCCCTGCAGTTCAGCCAAAGCCATTCTCTTTCCGTACTATAACTGTTGATGCATTTCAATAAATTCCTGCAGGAACATGTGCCATATAAAACATGTAAGTCAAACAAACCAGAAAGCAGATCAGCTTTGCATTGTCATTTATACTGGAGGAGTAGGCATGTTAAATCCCTTTTTCCACAAATCCCCTTGCAGTAAATCAGTTTTGGAGCAATGCAGCTGGTTGTCAGGTGCTTTGCTGGTGCCGTGCTCTCAATGACTCTCTGTGCTAAGGGATGTTCTTGAGAGTTATGCTGAAATAGACCAAGCAGTTTTGGAAAAGAGAGGTGTGTATCCAAATAGCTGAAGTGAATGAGTTCATTCTATGTAGCGGGGAAATTCACAGCAGGCAAAGAGTGGCCAAAATTATAGGCCAGGTACTTTCAGAATGTTCTTGGCTGGCTCCACAAACAGGTGTAAATCTGCTGGATATATTGAAAGCCAGTGCAATTCAGATGCAAAGTGAGAGCCTTTGAGGAGTCCTGGAGGAAACAGCCTGGACTGGAGGAGAGCCTGACTCCTGCTCATTAAAATAGCTGTGCCTGGGAGCTTGCTGGCTCGGTAGGAGAACTGGCAGTGCTTCCTGCAGGGAAAGGTGGGCACCATCTTCTGGAAGCAGGTATGATGCTCAGAGGGACACCCCAAATATGCACAGGGCATCCTGGGCACTGGCAGTGATCACCATCATGGAGTAAAAGCATGAAGAAGGCATGAAATGAAGGTGATGAGAAAACTGGGCAGCTCCTTGTTGCCAAAATGTCTTTCACTGGCTCTGTTCTAAGGAATAACCCTTTGTGGCCCTCACTCTGATTTCTCAGGACTTCTCACTCAAGAGTGCAGAGTCTCAGGATTTTATCCCAGCTACGAATGATGTGGGAACATTATCAATCCCTGTTAATACTTTTTAGGGTAAAATACCGTGGTTTCCTATCCACTTCCACTGCCCTCCAGCTTGGCTTAAAGGTGTTTGAGCAAGGGGAAATAGGAGTCAAAGCTCCCTGTCTAAATCTTGTGGGATTTTGGTAAAATTAAGTTTTCTTTACTCATTTTTTGAGCTGTAAAGATTTACATTGCATTCAGTCATGTAACTACACAAATTAAAAACTCAGCTTGGCAGAAATCACCCCAGAGTCCTTTGCTGGCACCTTTCCTGGAATGCCAGCTGTTCCAGCGAAGCAGAGAGGCCAGGCTCCGCCGATTTCCCTAGCCTTGCAGATACCTGCTCCAGATTTGTTTTTTTTAAGAAATAATTTAACATACAGGTGGTTTTTGGGTTGAATGTCACTGGGTTTTTTTGTAGATTGCTAAGACTGATGCGACGTCAGGTCCGGATCCAATGAGCATGAGGGAACTGAACTCCTCTTTTAGCAAAGGATGAGGTATGAAGTTCATCTCTGAATTCAGTGGCAGGTATTTTGGGACAGGAATTAAACCAAGAACTGTTTTTCTCTGAACTGCAGTTCAAATGAAGAAAATTCTGTATTGTGAATGGTAATTAACAGAACCGATTTTATCATGGCAGAAAACTCCACAAAAAACAGCAACGCAAAGTGCCAGCATCAAAGCCTGTGAACATTTTCTACTTTTGCATGTTGGAAGTTATATATATTTTTAAATGTTAGACATTTAAAGGGTTTGCAGATTCTTGATATAGAGCAGAACTCAGTGAATTGCTTTGGATTCATGGGACCACACTCCCCCATAATGCCACTATAAATTAATTGGCTGCATAACCAATACCTCAGCCTGAAAGTTGTATTTTTGCTTCCTCGAAATGCACTTAGACTTACTGAGGCATGTTGAGTGATTCCCTTTACTGAAAGCTTCTATCACAGAACATATATGCAAGAAAATCATCCCTAAGTGAGAGAGAAGAGGTTAATGGGGGACCATGAGAGATAACAGTGATAAATTGAAAGAGGGACGGTTCTAACTAACAAAAGAGTTTTTTTTTAAAAAAAGATATGATTTCACCATAAGACCTGTCCATATCAGAAGAAGTTTCACAGAGAGGCTGCATTTGGAACATTGGGCTGGACAAAGCCTTGGGCAACCTGGGCTGAATTCATTGTTTTTCCTGCTCTGAGCGGGAGGCTGAGCCAGAGATCTCCTGACGTCCCTTCAATCTGAGCTGCTCTGCGCTTCTGTGAGAAATTGCCATTAGCTGGTTTTTGCCATTTTAAAACAAACGACCAGGTTTCCAGGTTTCTAATTGGCAGGATCGCAGCTTTTCAATACAAATCACCATTTTTGGCAGAAGGAGTGGGAGCCAATCTTCACCAGGTGACCCTCTCTGTGCTCCTACACACCCCTCCACAGCTCTGCACGAGCACAGGCTTTGCCATTCATTTGGAGCTCAAAATTGTTGATGCAGGTAGTAGGATAACCTGGAGCAGGTCAGCTGTGCATGTTTATCCCGTGCCCAGGTTGATCCCAGGAGTCTGGGAGGCCTTGCAGCCTTTTCCTGGACACCATGGAGAGCAGGTGGGCCAGGGTGCACCTCAGCAAGCTGCTTGGCTGGAGAGCTCAGGAGATGGATCGAGCAGGCAGCTTGTTCTCAACTCCTCATCTGCAGCCTCCACTGCCCTGAAATGAAAGGGAACCAGTGCACAAGGCTTTTGCAGCAGTTGTTGCTGAGCCACGGAGTAACCACTCAAATCCTCTCCCTATTTATTTGTTTTTTCTGGTCTCTGCCCAATTTTTCACTCTAAATTAAACATGCTGATGGGCTGCATTTGGCAGAATAATAGGCAAGAAACAGGTTGCGATCTAAATATTTGATTCTGATCACCACTGCCATCACTTTATTGTTGCTGTTGAATGGGTGAATTCCAGCAGGGAACGTACAATTTACCTCTGTGTTAGTAATTACTGATTTGATTTCCAGGTGTCCTGCAGCTGAATACTCTCATTTCATATTGATGTAAGATTTCCATCTTTCCCTGGGAGTTAATTGTGTAACATGCAAACAAGAAATCAGCCATGAAAACATGGAAATTCCCAGGTCTTCATTTCCTCTCTTTTGTTCAAAGTTCTGTTGAAAAGGTGGGGTTGGTTGGACACAGATGGGACAGCATGTCCAACAGGGATTCATGCAAGATGAAGCCAACATATAAAGAAAAAACAGGTTAATAGGCAAGACCTTGATTCTGAGTGCCACAGTACAAAGTCTTGGGTGAAGGAGAATGCACAACTTTCAGTCTCTCTCTGTTCTCCGTGCTTATGCAAAACCCCTGTGCCACACACCAGCAGAACTGATCAGGGTCAGGCCTTTTCATGCTGCAAAGGTTTGACATAACAGCTTTTAAAAGGAGGAAAATTTCTGCCCTTCTAGACCAAGTAAATATTTTGCAGCGCTTACTGTCTCTTGCTCACAGAGAAGAACTCTTCCTTGAATATGCAGCACTGTCAGCGTAACCAAAATGTCAAGAAGATATCGTGAGAAGTGCAGAGCAAAATGGTATGAAATTACTTTTTTCCTCCTCAGGATACTTCTTCCCACTGAAGCTATCTACCACCTTTAAAGTGGCGCTATGATTTTAATGAATGCTTGCTTGCCTTTGGGGCTACTTTGGGTAGAAAGGCAGGTAAGGATTAAGCAGGAGGAGGTCCTTGATGTTGATAAAAATGATGGCTTTCAAATCGGAAATCCACTTGAGCAGCGGTGCAGCCAAAGGGATGCTCCAGGTCCCTCCTAATGCTGTGGCGAGGCAAGGAGAGAGCTCGGAAAGGTGACCCACCCCAGAGGTGCTTTAGGCAGACCACTGCAAAGAGACCCACAGCAGTGACACACGGCCAGAAAACAGCTGGTCCCTGCTGAGCCCTGGTGCTGTCCCAGATGAAAACCTGGGCCAGGTTTCTCCCTGAGCGCCTGCTCTGCTCTGCTGCCACCCGCCACGGCTCCAGCAGCAGTGCTCTCTCTGAGGCCAGCTTTGTGTTGTGCTTGGCACGCAATGAGGCCCTGAAAATAATCTCTTGTATTAGCTGAAAGCCTCTCATGCCAACTTTGTGATGCCTCTGACATATTTGCTGCCAGCTTTTGGTGTCAGTGTGCTGGCCCGTGGCTCAAAGCAGTTACATTTTTAATGCTGCACAATGCGTACCTTCTCTCCGTGCATCCCTCTCTGCTGGATGAGCAGGACCTGGGGAATTTGGCTGGATCATCGTTTTCCCCAGTAAAGACTGGGGACTGATGGAGAAAATGATCTGTGGTCCCCCACAGTGTGTACCAAAATGGCATGTGGTAAGTCTCATTCTGATTTCTGAAATGCTGGATAACAGCCAGCGTCTCTGCTCCTCCAGCCCCATACAAACTCTTTGGGACTGTCAGTTCTCCAAGGCCTTATTTGAACAATTCACTGAAGAACTGGAAGGGATAAGGTGATCTAAAAACACAGTCAAATTCTCCAAAACCCGCAGGAAGGTTATTAGGGTTTTTTTTTACCATATTAAGCAATAACTGCAGTCCATAGAAAAATAGTATCAAAGCATTAAGGAGAATTGAACAGCCACCCTTATAAAAAATAACCTTATAATCATAATCAGCTGAACACACCTTGAATTAAAACCTGAGTAGGTGTAGGAAAACAAATACTTTATTGTCCTCCTGTAACCTTCTTCTCCCTGGCGCCAATTTTCACTCCAGCTTAAGAGAAGCCAGGCGTTTTGCCTAGCTGGGTTTTGCTGGACATTAACAGAGGTCCAGGCAGGAATCCAATGTGTACCAGCAAAAAAGGCCCTTTAATTGTTTGGAGGTAGAAACTGGTTCCAGTCCTGTGATGGAGAGCGATTGCAAGGCAGCGAAACCAGGCTTTGCTTTGTCCTGCAGAGCTTTAGTGCCCACCAGGCTGAGCCACAGAGTGCCAGCCACCAGCCTGCCAGGAGTCTGGGACCTGAGGGGCAGGGACAAAGGCTGAAAAAACAAGTTTTGTAATAACAACAGCAAAACTCAAAGCAACAGGAGGGAGCAAAGCATCACAATGGAGAAAAAGAGAAGGTGGGTGCAGCACAAAGATGAGAGGAGCCTCGGTGACCACGCAGTGTTGGACATGCACCTGCAGGGCAGCACAAGCCATGCATCAGCTGCAAAATGGAACAGCATCTGTGTCTTTATTCAGCTCAGACTGCCTCCTTGTATTTGAGCCCATCACTGACTATTTTGCTGCAATGAATTAAATATCTCAGGTGGCATTTCACTGAGATAACAAAAACAGTGAGAGGTGCCCAGTGCTGGAAAAATTCTTTTGACTCAACATCTCAGCTGTCCTTCATAATGTTAGTATTTTTCTATCAATTACCATTTGGTCTCCTAAATTAAGAGATCAATCTCAATTTTGTCCCCAGATGGGGAAATTTTGCTATTTCCATTTTGTCTACAAAATAAAAGTAAACTGTAATTTATTTTCTGTGGACAAAATGAGTTTGGGTTCTTTCACTTTTCTTTTGGCATTCCTTCCTGTTGACAGCATGATTTGCACAAAATTGCATTCTGTTGATAAAAATGTGCTGAAAAGTCTTTCGGTCTCATTGACTGAATGATTTGCAGTAAGAGGTTTGACAAAATGCGTGTTGTCGACAGAATGAAATGGGGCGGGTGGAGGAAAGAATATCCTTCAGACATATGGAGCGAGCAGTTACACACTCACTTGGTTTGTTAAAAACCCTGCTCAGAGTCTATCAGAAAGAATTTTGTGGGATTCAGATAAGACAGTAGTTACTTTGGAAAATCTCATTTGCACAGATACATCTGGCAGTGGGGAAAGGCACAAAGAAAGTTAACGGGTGCAGAGTTTGGCCAGAGATCATTGCAAGTGCTGTTCTTCTTCTTCAGATGTCATTCTATCCAAATAAATTTCTTCCATTAAGTTTACAGATTTCCTCATGCAGCTTTTAAGGGAATACTTGTACTGGAAATGAATGAGACGGGGGAAAAGAAGTATGTTAAAATTTATGAAAAGATCTGTTGGAAGTTCTGAGAAAGATGCTGAGCATCTAAGCAAGACTGATGGATTTTATCAGAGCTAAGTACTGAAGAGTCCCAAATGGGTTCTTTATCCCAAAGGTGAAGCACTTGAGCATGTGCCTAATTTTAAGCATGTGAATAAATGGCCTCGTTGACTCCAGTGGAAAACTCAAGTGCTACAAGCCAGTATGTTGAACTCTAAGATACTTTGGATTAGTGTTAAAATCATGACCAAATTGTACCAAAAATTAATCTGGAACGTAACCGCTTGAAATTATTATAGTTAGGACCAAGTGGTTTTGGTAAAATAAATCACATTAAGTATCTGCATCTTGTTTTGTTATTAGGATAGAACGTTAGGATAAAAAGACAATTACTGATAAAACAAGGTAAATATTCATTAATTAAATGAGACTGACTCGATAACCTTAAGAGATATAGAGAGCATTAACCTGTGGGTAAGGAAAAATCTTGTCTGCAGTGATAGTGCTTCATTTTATCCAAACTTGTTCGTTACACAATATATTTACTGCATTAAGTCAATTCTGAAAAGAACTTTAGCACCTTTTTTTTTTTTCTTAGCTGTTTTCTCACAGCAGCATCCTTTTGTTGAGCACCAAGTCTGGCTGTCAGTCAGAGAGGAGGAGGAAGAACGAGAGTCAGATCTGTGCTCTCTTTCAAGAGTGGTTCTGTAGGTGTGGTAATGAGCTGTGGCTTCTTCTGGGAAATTTGGGTTGTGAATTAAGTTGTAGATGGTGTTATGTTTCCATTGCAGTGTCCAGCTCAATTTTCTGTACAGGTTGCTATGGGTATCAGAATATGGTGCCAAAATACCCTAAAACACTATTCCAGACAATTATTCTCATTTCAGGATGTAAATGCCTTGATTCCACCCCCACACTAAAAATCCCACTGGCAGGAGCTGGATCAGGGGAATAAACAATCGCTCTTGATGTGCACACCCTCTGTTCATTTCACTCTGCTGTCAAAACTGATTGCATTTTCCTGTTCAAACAACAAATGTATCAAACCAGAGGAAGAGTGTGTGAAAAACGCTGCCTGCATGGGGACAAGCTCCTTGTGGCTGGATGTGCCGGGGCACTGCAGGAGACGGGGAGCAAAGCGGGCTGGAGTGGGTGGGCTGGAGGAAGGGAGAATCCAAAACGCATCTCAAATTGGAGGAGACTCAGTTGCTCTGGGGTTTGTGGTCCTAACGGAGCAGATTTTTGGGAGCTGCAGTCTGACAGAGTGATTAACCTGGAAGCTGGGGGATGAGCTGAGGAGGGAGCAGTCGTGTGAGGAAGGAGCATCTTCATGGCGCTGTCAGCTCTCCTGCTCTGATGAGGAGGCCAATGCTCTTGGTGTTTCAGACAGGCATTATCCAGGCACTCAAATGCTCTCGTGCTTGACTCATTCCACACTTGCACCTGGTGGCTACTGGTTCCTAATTTTGGAAAGCCTTAACATACATTGCACATGCCCCTTTTGAATGGAAATGCTGTTTCATGGCATTTAACAGTGAAAGAGTCACAGCTGGAAAACAAAATGTTTTACAGAAATTTTGGAAATTAACTTTTTTTTTGAGCCATGGAAAAGCTTTTTCTATTTATCTTGAATGCTATCATCATTCTTTTAGCTCTTAAGCAGTAATTGTCATCCAACTAACCAAGAATTGGAAGCGCAGACTTGTCTTCAAACCTCGCAGGAGAGGGTGTTTTATGTTATGAGATGTGTGCATCTTTCCACTGAAAATTTGCATATGTTTAGGGCCTACGTGTTGGGCAAGATATAGGTCCCTGTCTCAGGAAAACAACAGTCCAGGTAGATTTCTGTCCGTGAACTCAAGAAGTAGTCAGCTGGAGGGAGGATAAAATGCAGGCATTATTGTCAAATACATTTTCCAGAGGGCAATTTGCATGGGAAAAAAAAAGAGATACTCAAAAAAAGCTTTCAAAGCCATGGAAAGAAATGGGAGTAGTAGGACTGAAATGAAATGGAGAACTTAGGTCAAATTACTTCAGAACATATGAACTATAAGCTGCCAAAAGAAGTCCATCAAAGCAAAATTTACACTTGGATTTCAAACACAGCCAGGCAGATTTTTCTGGAAGAGGGAGAACTGTGAGTACAGTAACCAAGCATAGAGCTGGCACTTATTTAACCATAGAAAAAGGTAGAGTCTGTCAGAGCATTTTCTAATTCTGTTTCTATTATTTGGGAGTAGAACAGATGACAAATCTGTTGGTTCAGAGTGTTGACACAATACACTTTTATCACTTTTTGTCAACAGAACATAATTGTGTTCAGATTACTCCGTCACAGAGGAATAGCCATAAGATCCTGCTGTCCATAAAAATAAATGTCATGTTCTATTTCTGGGAAGAGGGAAATAGGAAAAGCAATGCAAGAAAAGAAAAGCCTTGGACAAATTCTGTTCTTTGGACAGAGTTACAGTTATGCAGACGCTGTGATGATGAAGCAGTTGTTCACCCAAACCTGACACCCTTCTGGGCTTCTGGCTCCCTCCTTGCCACCCCATCCCATCGAACCCAAACACTTCAGTGCTCTCTTCCAAAAATCTTCTGTGACTGATGCCAACTCTGGGTTATGAGCAGCGTGTCAACAGCAGGGAAGACAGAAACCCTCTGAGGAGGGAGGGCAATGCTCTTCCGGGCCTGGGGGCAGTCAGGGAGTGGAGCAGTGAGGCTGAGATGACAGGGAGGTCTCCAGGTTGATCAGCCTGACTGCTGTTGCTGTTGGATTTCAGGGCTCACGTTCCCAAAATCCTAAAGTACAGCCCTTTGGGGAGATGGCAGTTGTGGGCTATCAACTTCTCTCTCCCAAGCTGGACCCTCTCCTCCTGCGCAAGGGAAGACACTAAATTGCACCTTGCTGTGCTCTCCCAGAAAATCATTCTACCTCAGGCATTCATTTCCCAGACAAAACGCAAACTCAGCTGCAGGAACATGTCACATTTTTCAAGATTAAGCAAAGCAAGGACTAGTATTTTTAATAAAGCTGTTGGAAATATTCAGTTGGCTCCATTCTAATGGAAATAAAACTCTGCCCATCCATCATCTTTCCTTGTGACACTCTGGAGACAGCTGTGAGTGGAAATCTGAGGGCTGAAGGGGTTTCAGGCAGGTACTGGTGCTCGTGCACAGCAGACAAATGGAATTAGTCAGTGTGGGGAGGAACCAGCGACACTTTGGGCTCCCTCATGGTCCAAAACAGGTGCAGTCCCTCCCAATTTCCTGTGTAATTACAGTATGAATCACAGCAATGAATTCAGAAATAAAAATAGAAACATATTCTTAAGGGGAGGAAACAAACCGAAACCCAAAATCCGTTGTCAAAATCCAAATTCCATCTCCCTTGTCCCACATTTTATTTTCTCATAAAGCCATGTCACGTCTCACACCTTCCCATTAGTTTTTGACATTCTACTTTACCAATTGAGAGACCCAGAGGGGATGGGGGATGTAGGAGTTTTAAAAAAGAAATAATTAATCTCCACTGAGAGTAACATGCTGCCACATATCACTCAGCATTGCATCAATAGCCTGATGGAGTCAGGAGAGGTGACTGAGAAGGAAACAGGAACTAGCTCTTGATGTTTGATGATGAAAACTGAGATATTTAAAATCTCCAGTGCCCATTTGCTATGCAGTCAGCTCAGAGGCATCCAGCATGATTACAGCACCCAGACAGAAGAGTGTCATCTTCGGTGCTGTTGGTGCCTCTTTCGTGGCAATTTAGAAAATGATCACATAGAGATGGCAGCACTGATTAGTTAACACACAGAGCCTTCGTGTATTCTGCCCATGCAAAGCTTTGAACTTCTGGGAGCTGTCGTTCTGAGGAAATATCTATCCTGCAGGTAGCTGTGATTGTGTTGCTGTCATTATTGAGAGTGACACTGTGTGTAAGCTTTGTACATGAGCCTGAGTGTCACCGGTCTAGAGGGGCAACTGCAGCTCAGACGCAGAGAAGGTGCTCATTAAAGCAAGAGGCTCTTGGGAGAAAGCATCAGCCATTCTCCTCTAATTGCTGTCATCTTTGGAAAGAGGAGATGATACCATATCTAAGCCTGAAACTCAAGAGGACTCCAGTTTTGGTTTGAGTTTTCACTTCTGCAGCCCAAAAAAGCTGAGGTCCGGAGTGAGAACTGACCCTGGCAACTTTCCACAGGTTAAGTGTGAGCAGGAACACAAAGAGACTGTCCTTTCTACATTACCCAGTCTAACTCTCCTTCCTGACCCTGCCCGTTTCTCTTTTACAGCAGCATCACATGGTGGTAGAGCCTTCTGTGCCATTTTTCAACTTGCCCAGGTACACCGAAGCTGTTTAGAATGGGAAAAATTTTTTGCTCGCAGAACTGGGACAAGACAGGAAGAGTGCAAAACCTACTCAAACCCCCCAAAACCAGAATAATGAGCAAATGCTAGAGATATGAAACAGCATTCATTGCTCTAAAGGGTTTGCAGGAGGCACACAGCATTAACAGGGAGCACAGCAGGCTGCAACCCGCTGCTCCCAGTGTGTTGCTCTAACTGACCAGGACCCTTATCCAGTCTGAGTATCTCAGCACACTCCTGTCCAGTGGAAAACCCAGCCTTGGAGCTTCTCTCTGTGATCTATGGCCAGATTATTTTTTTTGTTTTTTTTTTTTCGTTTTTCCCTCACCATTTCCGTCGGCTGCAAAGCAAATGGTGTAATTCCCCCTTGGTTTGGGTTCTGAGATACTTACGTGAAAGGATGGGGAAATGGCCATGTGCACAGCTAGATACCCAGAGGAACGCCACTAGTGCTGCGGATTCAGTGAGCCAGGAAGGGGAATTAAACTGATGTTTCAAACAGGGAAGGGGATAAGGTTTCATTTGGTCACAGCTGTTCAGCAGCCCAGAGGAAATGCAGGGGGCTTCTCAGGTGGGGCAGCCAGGAGGGAGGCACCAAAACATGTTTTCCTCTTTGCTTCTGGAGAGCCTGAATGAGACCACAGTGGAGTAGCAGCAACAGATGTTCAAACCACTATGTCAACATCCAAAAAATCAGTATGACAGGGAGGTGTCACCCGCTGAAGTATCGTGTTTGACAGAGTGGCCCTGGAGCAGGTGGGGAGCTTCAGACGATTGTTTTTGCTCCATGACGGGTGAGCAGTGTCCAGTCTCAGGAGGTGCACTCGGGACTGGCTGCCATCTGATCCTGATGAATTGTGGCTGAGCCTGAGCTGGAGCTGGAGCCTTCAAACTGACACAGGGCTGAAGTGTCATTTGGTGGATTGTGGCAGCTCAACCAAGAGAAATAAAAAGCCTTTGATGTTTTGAGAGTACAACAGCATCACTGGTATATATTGAGAAAAAAAAGTTACATTCCTCATCTCTGACTTTGCTACTGAAAAGGGGAAACTTTCCTTTTAATTCACGAAATAACTGTCCCTGACTTTCCATTAAATTTAACTTATTGGAACTTTTTAAAGTTTAACTTAATGGAAATTTTAAAAGAAAATTCTAGCTCAAAGCTGCTGAACTCAATGTCTTATTTTGCATAATCACTGGTGCCAAGTGCTAAAATACAGCACTTTAAAAAAAAAAAAATTAGTGGCTTTGGAAACAGCACATCGATGTCTCTCTCCAATTTCACACTCATCATTGTCCTTCTCACCTAATCTCTCTCTTTATTAAAATAGACTGATTAGTTGAGCCTACTTGGTACGAAGCACAACTTCTCTTTCTGAAGGCACCAGTGCAAAAGAAAAGGTAAATGGGGAGAGAGAAGAAACTAATAAATGATTCTGCTTGGCACCTGGGCTAGTAATTCAAATGTCAACACAGCCACAATTCAGTGAGTATGTGCTTATACTTGAGCAAGTGTTTAAGTCTGTTCAGATTCAGCTTCCTGCCAAGGACACGCTTCACTTGTGGGACGAATGTGACTTAAGAATATGTGAAGTGCTTCAGTGATTTGGTACCAGACAAATAAATGCCCTTCACAAGTAGCTGACTAAGTATGTGCAGCTATTTCTCAGATAAAGGGTGTTCACAACTGCACAGTTTGGTTGCTGTGCTATTAGCCCTGCTGATCTTCAAGGCTTTCATTGATTGAAGGGCACTGAGGGATAAAGATATCTCTGGTAATGTGTCCCTGCATTTATCTACCTAGGTTTCTTTTTGTGAGCCCTGGCAAACTTGTTTTGATATAGGAAAAGAAAACCAGCAGCTCTGCCAATTTGTGAGTTATGGACGGGAATGGAGTGTTCTGTCAGGATAGGCTCCAGTACTGGCCAAGAATGCTGTGGTGGGGCAGAGAGAAACACGAGCTGGACATGTCAAACAAAGGTGGGAACGTCTTCAGATGAAGTCTGGCATTTCAGTAAGCACCTTTCCAATGAAGATAATGATGATAACAAGGATTACCGGGAGTTTTTCCAGGTGTTTATGACTTCGATGCTCTGGAAGAGAACATAAGGCCCGCCTTTCATGCGGCAAAGCAAACTGATGTTCTGGGGCCATTCCTGACAGTTCAAGGAAAACTTTGGAAAATTATAGAGCTGGCTGCAATCATACAGTATTGCGAGTGACATTGCTGTGTTTGTGGAAGTCACCCCAAGCTGTGCTTTTTACATCTCTTTTCCCCTCCAGTGACTGCATATGTGGCCTCAGTGCTGAGTGTGCAGAGGGCCCTGTTGGGCAGCTGTCGGTGGTCCTGCTGCTCTCAAACCCCACAGATGAGTGTGGGGATGCAGAGCAAATGAGTCCAGTTCATCACAGCCTTTAGGAAGCTAATTGGCTACTAAGCTTTTGCAGGGTCAAATGCATTAGTGTCTAACCCCACTCTGCCCTTTGAACAGTGAGTGGTCAGGAGCAAGTCTGATTAGCAGGGCTCTCCACTGTCTTCCAGCTCTGATATTAACTCATGACTGACCTTTTGCTGCTCTGTGTGTGTGGAGTGCAGAGCCAAAGACACAGTCCCCAGAAATAGCTCACAGACAGAGCTGAAGGCTGTGCTCAATACAAAGTGCGTGTTGTTCTTAAAGTAAATAATTAGGGCTAGCTTTGTGGGTCTGCATTTTACTTAGAGTTTCAAGCAGATGAAAGGCATGAGATTTGATTTTCAGCCCTTCTTTCAGCTGTAGAGAAACTTCAATACAGGTGCATTTATATCCAGGCTCGTTCAGTCTGTTGATGGCTGAAAATGCATCAGGATTATTTTTGCAGGATTTATTTTTCACATTGCAGACTTTCTTGCTGAATGATGCATTACAGATCAATCCTGTAAATTCATAAATGTCTCCTAACTTCACAGGACAGACCCCATTAGCAACAATAGTTGAAATTATTTATTTGAGTGTTTTCTGAAGAGATGTCAGAACATCTGCATTGGCTCCAGGGATGCTGGTTATTGTTTTGATTTTGAAAACAGTTTCTTGTGGCCTGGCTGCAGCTGCATGAACTGCTGTCTTGAACATCCCCAGAACTCAGATAGTTATTTATTATTTAAATATAAGCTAAGAGCGGGAAACTCTTAAAATTCCCCAATGCTCTCCTCTAAAAATAAAGATCCATTAGTTCACCCTCCATAAATAATTCTTAATTGTTCCCTCAGGTGAAATTGGACTCCTAACTTCTATCTCCATAAGTTTCCTTCTTGGCTTTCTTCGTGGGTGCAGCATTTTTGTGTTTTTCTGCCAGTGACATTGAGGTGTAAAGGCCAAACTTTGTGAAGCCATGTGGAGGGCAACGCTGGCTCTGATGTCATTCACAGAGCAGCCTGGAATGACCCCCATCCGCTCGTGGTGACTCCTGTTTGTTTTGGACAGTGCCTAGGGCTCCATTTTCCCCCTCTATGTGGAAGATATCTTGGATATCTGCCCTGTTTATGATCATACTCGCCTCTGATGTTTCTTTTTTAGCGTGGCTATCCATCTTCTGGCTTAGACACAAACCCAAGGCCCTGAATGCTCGTAGTCATTGAAGATCTGATGGCACTTCTCACAAAAGGAGATGAGTGACCTCCATGTCCTGGCCAAGGGCCAACCTGGCTATTTACACTCTGCCTACCAGAAACTCCTCCTGCCCTTTCAATGGTCATGTTGTTTTTCACTTTCTGCCCCAAACAGCCATTGAATAGATGCTGTTTTTCACTCCACGCTACAGTTCAGCAGTAAATGGCACTTTAAGCTGGTAGCACATTTTTCTGCCTGTAAAATGCTCTGGGCCCTGGGGGCATGTGAAGGTGCTACAGTTTGATTTCCAGGAATGGTCCCCAGCTGTTCCATGCCTTGCTGCGGAAGGATCCTGTGCCAATCCCCCATTTCTCCTTACTAGCTATTATTATCTCTAGCTATTCTTATTTTGATAACATTTTATGGAATGATTCCAGTATTTATTCTGTTTCCCATCCTTCTTTTCTTGCTGCCTTTTGAAAGAGGTGCTGGGGAAGGTGCTCAGCTGCTGTGAAACAGCCCATGGACAGAGAGCTCAGAGCTCTCTGCACTTCCAGCTGACAGAAACCCAGCCAAGGGCTTTTGCCATATATGGGAGAACTTCTAATTTAAATGAGTGCTATTAACTCTGGTTGTCTTCTGGTTGGTTTTTAGTTTAAAATTAAAAAGCATATGACTGAATTTTTCTCAGAGTGGGTTCCAAAAGGATCCAGGGGGCAGGAGACTGTGGTGAGACTTGGCAGGTGGGACGGCTGCCCCTGTGAAGCCTGCTTGCTCCAAACTAGAGTGTTCTTTCTCGCTTTAATACTCACTCTGTTGCCATCTTAAAGATATTTCTCTCAATCAAAACAGATGTGGTGCAAAACAAAAGGTACCAGGTCATGCCAAGATGCATGTGGGAAGGGTAGAGAGAATGTGTGAAGAACCAAGAATTATGTGCCCAGGGACAATCAGATTTGTACCATCTTTTTCTATTCTTTTCTATTCTGTTTGATCGTGGTTTGCCAAAATCAACACCATTGATTTTAACACAGGTGCCTTTGTTCCCAGAAATGGTCTGAATGAAACCTGGGATTATGAATTCTTTCCCACATCATACTGAACCTTGGAAAGCTTTCCATGCAGCAGATAATCATTTTATTATTTATTTTTTCTTTTCCTTTTCACTGTTTTTAACTTCCTCTACTCAGCTTTGACACTGTTGTAGTATTTTGCTGTCCATGGTGTCACAGAGGGGCAATACCCATTACAGATGGAGCTTGTAAATGTGGCTTTGGGTGCTACTGTGATTTGGGAGGTCCAATCCAAATAATATCCAAGATGTGAATGTTGCAAATGCTGCATGGAGAGGCTGCCAGACTTAGGAGAGTCAAAATCTGGGATTAAGGTTGAAACAGAAAAAGGCTTTGGACATCTGCAAGTTGCCCTCCACGCAAGCCCTTCAGGGACATTCAAATGTAGAATATGAGAACTAAGTATGAAAATCAAAGTGATGAAAAAAATTGCCTCAGTTTCACTGTTCTTTAAAACTTGAATCTCAGCCCAAGATCACAAATTGGTCTTCCTCAGGTTTATAGATCTATAAAGAGACCCTGGGCACTGTTTTGAGTAAACCAGGACTAACTGATGGCTTAGTATTAAAAAAATATGTGAAATCTGTTGTTCTGCAGAGTTCCAATGTGAAAGCTGATGAAACTTGTTAAAAGGGAAAGGTGGCTGGTGGTTAATCACATACCTGAGGCTCAAGCAATGAGAGTCCCTCTTGGAGGGGTTTTTTTGTGACAAGTCGTATCACATCCTTCTGTATCAGGTTTATCATCTGTAGTGACAGGGTGGGAGGATTTATCTGCCCTACCTGCCTGCCTTATTTGCAAAATAGTTTGAAAACCCCAGGAGATGGTGTAATAAGCGTTAAAATTACTTCACTCAAAGCCATTCAAAATTTCTGTCTTTGGAGGGGTAGGAAATCTCACCTTTTATACAGTGAAGAGGCAGCCGCTGACCTATTAGTGTGCATCCTACATATAGTGATCCATCAACACCAGGATCAATTTCCTGAAGGTCACTAGCTCTTTTAAATCCTGCCATCCTCTTTGAATTCAGACAGTGGGGATTTGGCTTCTCTCTCCTTCACCTGCATTTCCCCTTCTTTCTCTTTTGTTAAACACAGGCATTGCAGCTTTAAGATTTTGAGACCTTTCCCAGATGGAAAAGGTCATTTGTCTTTCACTATTCAACACTTCCTTCATGAGTTCATTTAAACATTGCCAGGCATCAGAAGAACAGAACTCAGCTGTAGGGTTATCTGTGTCTTATTCCCCTTTTGTGTAGGTGGCAAAACTGATCTAGAACAAAACTGTTTGGTTCCCATAGCAATTTACAACGTGCAGGGACCATAATACTGTACTCTTCCCACTCCTTATCTACACCTGTTATGTCTTCCTTTGCCACACAGCTAAGAGCTGTAACACTGGCACTATTTTGAATGGCATCAAGCAGGCCATTTTCCCATGTTTCATGCAATTTCTCCCTGTTCTTTGTAAGGGCAGGATGTATTTTTAATAAGAGCAAAAAGCAAACATTTTATGAGCCACTTGCAACTGGATTCTCAATGAAAAGTTAATTAAAGGAGCGAAATGAAGAGATATTACAGCGCATCTACTAATCTTGGTACTTTATTTATAAGAAATCAGTCATCAAAATTAGTCATGTGCACTATCTTGCTGTGTGTGGTCTGGTTTGAAATGGTGTGTTTGTTTCCATTCGGCTCCGCTGGATACAGTTAAGATACACATTTGATGTGTTATGCAGTTAGATCATATTTTGAAAGTTTATTATGCTCTCTATCTCTCTGCATCTGCAGGCTCAGAGTCAAGGGACCATTAAAAGCTTTCAGCCCAGCTTTGCAGTGTGCCTGAGATGAGACAAGTGACAAAAGTCATCCTTTCCTGTAAGTTCCCAGGCACAGCTGGCGCGGTGCTGGCTCCGGGCACGTCCCCTCCCAGCCTTTGCCGTGTTTCCCTGCCGGCTGCTGCTGCTGGCCTTGGCTGCTGGGGCCAGGGGAGCAGTGGCCGCAGAGCCCTGGGGCAGCAGTGGCTCTGTGAGAGCAAGGGCCCTGCTGTCTCCCTGGCAGTGGAGAAGCATCTCTTGCACCCAAGCCCACTCCAGTCTGCTCTGCTCTACCAGGAACGAGGCCCCTCTGGCTCTGCTGTTGGACACTGGGATACCCCTACTCCCTGTACCTGTTTTATTCAACTTTTTCTCATTTTTCTCCTTAGGATGTGCACTAAGAAGAACCAGGGCTAACAAAATAACTTTTGGGTGGTCAATGAGCTTCTCCTTCCCTCCCTGCCTTGTCTCATCGTCTGCTGCAGAGAGAGCAGATAGAGTTACACATCCCAGGAGAGGAGAATAGTTTAATGATCCCTCCTTAAGGTCACTGTCAATGCTGCTGCATAAATTGACCTACTAGGGGCTTCTGTGAGAGCAGTGCTGTTCACTGGACACGGAGGAGTGTAGCATTACAGAGCAGTGCATGGAAGTCGCCCACTTAAATCACCGAAGCATTTTAATTGACATTCAGTAACTCTCAGTTTCTAACAGCTGCCTTTAATAGAGTGAGCACTGCTAATGCCATTCATGGGTTGCTGTGTGCCCCCTGCCACAGCTCCTGCTTGAGCTGCAGGGACAGCTCAGTCCTTGGGAAATGCACCTGAAAATATCATTTATTCATTGCAAAGGGCACGTGTAAGGACACAGCCACTCGCTCAACACAACACATGCTGTGCGCAAGCGCAGCTTGGATGGGAAGAGCCAGGTTAAGAAAAAAGAAATAAGTGTCCCCATTGGACACTTATATAGCTCCTGCTTGAGCTGCAGGGACAGCTCAGCTCACGGGTGAGTTGAGGGTCTCAGTGAGTTTTCCCTGGAAGATGTGGAAGCATTTGCCAGCTGGTTCTGGGGAGCAGGGAAGGCAATGCAGGGAGGTGGGGAGGTGTTCCAGCTGATTCCCCTTTCCCTTGAGTGCTTCCTCACCTTTCCTCACTGATGTCCTTCAAACCTATTGCATTTTAAAACTGGTGAAAGGCTCCTCAAATTTCACATCAGCATCTCCTTGTTTGAGGACAAGACACTTTTGGAGACTCTTGATAATTGTGGCAATAATTTAATGCACTCCAGCTTTACTCTGCAACAGCAAATCACCAAATACCCTTTCACCATCACACTGCTTACTTGTGGGCAATGTAAGAGTTGATATAAGGACATGAAAGGAAATGCATCTTGCAGGCTCAGACCAGACATATTGATCCCACAGAATGAGGATCGGTGCTCTTGAGGACCTCTCCACTAACTGTAGCAACAGGAAACTTGTCTAAAGCTGCAAAAACACAAAATAAAGACAGCAAACCATAACTAACTGACTTTCTAACTTTCACATGGTGAAAGCCTAAAACGTATTTTAGACTAAGATACATTTCTGCTGCCTGAATATATTTTGGAATTCTTTTATTTTGAAACCAATGCACGTCTCTAGTTGAGATGTACTATGCTCATGAGGGATTGCAAGGTGGCTTAAGAAACCTAACAAATCTGGTGAGCTAGAAACAGCCTAGAGCCTCACTCTAGGAACAGTTTAATTTTTTTTTTTCCCAGTTTCTTCCAGTGGGTGAAAACCGTGATCCTTTTCGCTCTGATTCCTTAAATGGGGCAGCCGGGGTAAAGCTGTCAGATACAGTGAGAATGAATAAGGGGATGCCAGAAATGAAAAATCCTCCTGAAATTTCAGTGCAGCTTCCAGCAAAGCTAGGGAGTGAGCTACAGTCGAGATTATTTTCCATATTTCATTACCTTTTCTCAATATTTTTCTGGTTACAATGGCTGAACCCGGGGTCAATGTCTTCAGTTTCTCACTGAAGGCAGGGTTCACTCTGTGTTCCAGAATGAACTAAATGGGTGTCTCTTGATCAAGGATGCATCCCCTCTGACTTTTCTCATAAGATATTAATAAGAGAGAGGCATTATCAGATTCCATTTAACAGGTGTGTGGAAGAAGGGGAAATCTCATAATCATTTAATACCTTCTGCAGAAACATCCTTCATCAGCTTTTGCTAATTATGAAGCTGAAGCCATTTTCTATTTTGTTTTCCATTTAAAGCCGAAGATGAAATTCAGGAGACAGCAACAGCAATTTATTTTCTAGGTTTTGCTTTCTTCGTGAAAAGGAATGCCAAGGTAACCTCACAGGGTTTCATTTAAAAACAAGAGTTCAGAGGAAAAATACCATGGCTTTAGCCCACTGTCTCTATTAGTTTATTAAAATATCAGTCTTGTAGGTGTGTTAGATTGATTTGCCTTCCATGGTGTTTAAAAATAGCTGTGAGAATAATGGGCTTCATCAAAAATCATTAACTGGGACGTTACTTTCATTTTTTAACCACAGAACAAAGTGTCACAGCCAGATTAAACAAGCCAGAAAGCATTTGGAGCGCACACAAACAGCCGGCAATTTTTATATATACCTTAACCATGGAAAATCCTGGAAGATATTAGCTGTCTCCCACTGCAGATTGGTCAGAATCCCCAAGAAAGGTCAGATTGTTCGAAGGGGCTGGTATTTGTACCAGCTGACATGAAAAGGCTCAGTTATTTATAGTGGTTTGCCTGCATCCCCACCATGCTAAGGGACTGAATGAGATTGCAGAGATGAAAGGACGTTTCAGTCTAACAACTGCAAATAGCTGGAGCTCAGCAAACTTCTAAATTATGACATTACCAAGCCAGAGAGCTGCCCAGCTTAAGCACAGGTTTTAATCCTTATAGGGTAGTGGGATCCCATAAGAGCCTTTTGTTTTGGAGGATGCATTTTATTTTGATAAATTTTAGTTCCCTGTGTAGTGCAATGAAACTTTAGTGCTTCCCTTCCAAGTTTCCCTTATGAGCTGTGTCGTCTTTATCTGGTTGTGTCAGACAGCCCCTCTGATGGGGTTGTTTTTTTTAGCTATAGGACTTGGACAGGGAAAGAAGGAGCTGGGGTCATATGAGGAGAGTGTTGGGACTGGGAAGAAATGTGGATCCAAGTTCATCAGGGTGAATGCTCACCCTTTTTGCTGAATATTTGGCAGGTGAGTGACCCGCCATAGATCAAAAGGGAGAAAAAGAAGACATTTCTGATGAAAAGAAAAACATTGATAACACTTATGGGAAAAGATAAGGGCAGTGACCACGGCCAACAAGAGCAAAACTCCTGTAAACTGGCACAAAACTACATGAAATTTCTCTTGAAGAAACCACCCACAATTTCCAGTTTTACTGGGCTTGTCAGGTCTCTGGGGAAAAGGTGCTTTCTGCTCACCTGCAGGTCCCAAATCAGCAGGGAGTGAAAGGAATGGATGGTTGGCCCAAGTGGAAGTAAAAGGCCCTTGCAGACAGTTCAGCCTCATGGGGAAACTCCCATTTTGCCCCAGAAGCTGCAGGCACGGAGCAGCTGAGCTGTTTTTTCTCTAAATCAGTTTGGTTTGGTGGGGGATGCCCTTTGGAGCACGGCTGCTCAGGCCAAGAATGAGCAGGGTGTTATCAGTGAACAGCTCATGAGCCTTCCTGAGCAGATAGCCTGGAAACAGCCCCAGTGACTGGCCCTAATCCTAAAGCCTTCCCTCGAGCAGATAAACCCCCTGCACTGAGAGGGACAGAGGAAATTACTGATATTCACTCATCTATTTATATTTAGACAAAAGATTAAACAACTTGGAACTGTAATGATATGACCATGGCGAGGCTCCTGCAAACATGTGAGCACTTGCAAGGCTTCTCTGCACAGGCTTAACTGGAAATGGGTTTGGGATTGTGGACATTTTCCAGCAGAGTGTACTCCCTCAATGAAGGAAAGCTGTGTTTGGAAAGGAAACAGATCGGGTTTTTTTCAGAGGGAAGTTACTGAGAACCACCATTTTGATGAAAACAAAAGATTCCTGTTGAGTTTGTGTTTTTATAAAACTCTAAACAATTCCACAGAAATGAAGCATTGTCACTTCATGAAGACTGCGGGCATGTTGAAACAAATCTGTGCAAATCGGATGTTCTGATGCTATCAGGGCAAAATCACTCAGGATTTCAGTTTCATAGGAAATGTCAATCTTTCTTGTTCTTTTTCCGGTAAGGTATGAAAAGAAATAATCAGAAGATTGTAATATCCATGGCTTCAGAGGGAAATTCCAGTTTTCAATCAGCTTTGCTAAACATCCCTCTGGTCTTGACTGGCACTGGGCCAGTGCCAAGCTAGGTACCTGAGAAATTTTATGGAATTACCATGTTTTCCCATCATCGCGTCTCCCACATTTCCTCACAAAGAAAGACACGTGAGAAGCAGCATCTCTTCTCCGTGTCCTGCCCCATGACACAGCAAGGCACAAGCAACCTTTGCCCAGTCACCTGGAAATGCTTTGCTTTTCACCCTCATGTTATTTTCGTCAAGCGAGCTGGACAGAGCAACTTCTGGTTTGACTATGTTTGTGTGGTTTAGAGGGATAGCTCAGAGAAAAAAAAATTCTGACCATTGCTGACTGCTCTAAAAAGACTTTTTAAAGGGTTTTGGTGTTAGAGAAGACATGAGCAATTGTTTTTCAGGTAGTGTTTCAGCTGTTTTACCAGAGGCTCGCAGAGACTGGACAGCCTTGCCTTTATTAATTTCTCTCGCTCAGATTGTTGTTGTGCTCTCAGTGAATTCCCAGCCTGCCTTTCCCCGCACCTTCCCCCCCAAGCCTAAGACCAGACCAATAGCCTGTGCTTGGGATACTCAACGTATGAAAATCAAGAGTGACAGCTCTGCCAGAGCTGCCTCTGCAGGGAAACAATTTTCTTCAGGATGGTCTGAAAGGATGGCGTGGACCTCTGCAGGAATGCAGCCTCACCATGGAGTGGGTCAGGGTAGGAGGACCACTGGGGGTCATCTAGTCCAGCCTCCCTGCTCAAACAGGACTCCCCAGAGCACACTTCTTGGTACTGCATCCAGACACCCTTTGGATATCACAGGGAAGAAGACTCCACAACCTCTCTGAGCACTGTTCCTGTGCTCAGCCACCTGCACAGGAAAGAACTTCACAGATGTCTTCAGTTTCTTCTCTAAATGCCTGGACCTTTAACATATAAATACACACTCTGATCCAGCAATTCCAAAATCCAATCTAATGATTCCAATTTGCCCCTGGCCTCACCAAGCACAAGGCCACAGCAGAGCTTTCTTCCCCAGGAAGAGATGAGCGAAGAGGCTGGTGACAGATGTTAATTAGGGTGTAAAAATCACCTCTGGAAAGAGCTCAGACATGTCGTGGGCCCTCCCTGTACACATTTATTTCCTTGGAACTTAGTTGTTGGTCCTACAATTAGCGTGGAGCCTGGCCCTGCTAGGAGGTGGCATTAAGGAGGGCCTGTTTTCTTAGACTTGTTATTTTCCTCCTTGCTATCTGCAGTGTATATTTATGTTAATTGGAGCAATACATCTGTCCTCAGAGTTTATCAGATTCAAGGAGATAAGATACTGCCATCAAAGCCTATTCTGAGCTGTGAGCTCCTCAGTAAATCAATGTTACATGAATTAAGATTGCCTTGAGATTGTCTCTAGAACATTTCATCTGCCCATATCTGGGAAGAGTTTCTAATCAGAACTCTGTAAAAAACAGCTTTAGGAATTTTCTCATGCAGCTTACAAACTCTGTGGTCTCAAACAGGCTTTAATTACCGGGACTTCAATGGCAGCAATTTTATGATATTTCAGAAGTGAAATGGTTTATACTCTGGTGATAAGGACTTCATAGGAGACAGTAAAGTATAAAGCAGAATTCCACAGCAGGAGATAGATTTTTTAATGGATTTTTACAGATAATTCTTAGCCTTTTCCACCAACAGTGAAGACACGTAATGTGTTAATGGGCACTTATACTTCTTTATTTTCAGTAGTTTTACCTGGTGCTCCTACCTTTCACTTAACCATTTTTAGACACAAATTCAACCCAATTTCAGTCCATTTGAATACAAAAAATGCCAAGCATACTTCCACCTACCACAAAAATCTACTTTTTAGGACAGCTGTCACCACAACACAAGCCCTGCCATAAGCTCCACGTGGATTGGCATTCTGCACTCACATGCTGGCCACGATGGAGGGTAAATACTGAAGGGTGGTCTTGCATGTCATAGCTGAAGTAAATGTGTGGTAGCATTGGGGTAGGTGAAAACTGCCAGTATATACAGGAATAACTTCAATTACCCAGTGCTGCTGAGTCTGGACCTCTAGAAGGATAAATATTTACTACTCTAGATGAAACATATATGTCATATGAATGTTTGTTACAGTCTGTCTTGGACAGGTTAGGGAAGACTAAAAACTGTGTTATTGTCATGTGGTCCTTGAACTAGAAGCTTTCCTCCATTTAGAGAGGTGCTATTTTAAAGTTCTATCAGCTGCAGAATTCTTCCTCTCAGTCTCAATCACACCTGAAAAGCTCAGAATTGTCGAACTGGTGACACTGTTCTCCCGACAGGCACCGGAGTCCAGGGTATGGCCTAATAACTGATGACTCTGGAGCCCTAAGTCCTGTTCTTGCCTTTGCCACCAGTCTGTGGAGTGAAAATGGGGGAAATTTTTGTCCTCTGTGGTAGTGCCAACATTACATCTGAAGTGCTGGCCAGGCCTTTGCTCAAAGCCAAACTTGTCCATGAGATTTGGGTGCAGATGACTCCAAAGCACAGCAAAGAAGACAATTTTCACCCTTCTGGACTGTGACTTCCTCCCGTTTTGCAGCGAAATGACTCCAGGTGCTACTACAAAACAAATAACAACACCACACTGTTTTACAGTTCAGTTTTACTTTGCTGGAAGGAGTGGGTCTGACCCAGTCCCAGCCTGGACAAGCCTCTGTCATATGAAGGTTGCTTTGATTTATGCCTGCACTTAACAGGATCCAGGTGGCCCAAGGAGAGCTCGGAGTCGTCGTCGCTCCCCGCTCCAGATGAGCGCCGGGTGTTTCTCGCCAGGTCACTCAAACAGCAATATAACGTTGGCCATTCCATAACATTGTAAATCAGGCTGCAAACCCCCACATTTGGAACAGTTAATGTCATTGCCTGGGGCAACACCGCAGACACGGCTTTATTTGCTTTGAACAGAATTAAAATGAGAAATAAAAACGCTGCTTTTGACAGCAGCTTAATTTTAAATAGATGGCGCATTAAATACTGTTTCTTAGGGCAGCGGGTTAATTATGCAACCTCTTTCCATTGCATCTTGTTTATAGGAATGGACTGAATCACCCCTGCTTGTTGTGCTTCCCATCTCTCCGGGCTGGCTTTCATTTTGGCAGAGCAGCCACCCCTTTGCAATATTTTGATACACATCACAATGTTTTTGTCTGCAAAGCCATATTATCAGACTGACATTCTCAGACAACCTTTGGACTCAGTGGGTTTCTGCAGCTTGGCAGCACAGGCATCTTCCTATTTACCATCTTCCTAAAAATACAGGTTGTTGTAGCGAGGATAATTGATCATACTCAAGAAACACTCTGGTTTTACCACAACTTCCTTAACCCTTTTTCTGGTTTGGGCACTTCTGTAACCCACAAATTGTTGTTCTTCTATACAGAGAGCATTTTTAAAAAACAGATCTGTGGGCATTTTTAAAAAACAGATCACTGTGCCGAGTGACAGGCAAGCTGCACGTGTTGATTTTTTTGGCAAATGGGGTCTTGCTAATCAGTATCAGAATGTAGTTGATCTATCTAGTCATAGATTATGAAGTTATTTCTCATAAGATTAAAAAAAAAAAAAAAGTTGTTTATAGAAAGAAAATTAAAGACTTGGAAGCCAATAAAAATACCTGAAAATCATACGGCTATGGGCCTTCACATTGAAGATCTATATTTTTAAAATGATCTAGAAAGCTGTTCTGGAGTGCCAAGAGCAGCAGCAGAGTGTCTGTGTTCGTACACATATGTGCACACTGATGTTTCTGACCCTTTTTACTGGGTACCCTTCTCTTTTAGGAGCACAAAGTACATTGAAAGGGCTTCATTTTCACTGGCTGGAGCTCAGTGTATATTTGCACAAACCAGCTTGTATCAGAATTTGGCCCTGAAAAGCCTTTTTTTCCCCAATGATACATAATAAATCTTCCATCTGAAGGATTTTCAGACACGCTCCTACTTGACTCAGGAGTAGTGTTTATTGGAAAAAAACTTTGATGGAAAGGGTTTTTTTTCCCCCATCAGTAAAATGTGGTAGAGCTAAAATAATAATAAAAAAAAGAAGTTTGTGAGCTCATGTTGCTTTTGGGGAAATTTCATTTCAAAAAAAGTGATGAAAACGTTCTAATAATGTTGAAACATCCTAAATTAGCTCCATACTTGAAAAAAAGTCAGATATATTATTTTCTTTTGAACTTGTGTCATTTGTTCTTAAAAATTGATACTATATTATGTATTAAAGTATAAAATATCCATGCAGGAAATGCAACTTTAAATTTCTACCAAATCAAAAATTGTCCATCTGAAAGAATATAAATTTTAATCTGAAAGGGAATATATAATTTCTGGAATCACTGAATCTCTGTACAATGAAATTCCCTTTTTCATTTTGTTCAGGAGCAAAATTATTAGTATGAAAAAGATTCCCCAAAAGAAAACAATGTATTGATTCATCAAGCAACCAGTTTTCTTCCCTCTGAGTCCTGCAGTCTTTTGAGTTCCAACTTCACCTACTTTGTTTTATTTCCAACGGCTCAGTTTGTGTTTTATGAAAAGCTTTCCTCTTCCAGCTTCAAGGTCTGGTGGCTGAAATTTCAGAGAATGCACCAGTCCATTTCCTTCTCTTGACCTCAATATGTTTTCTCTTGAGGTTTGCTGTATGAAAATTGTGTGTGTAGTTAATCAGCAAGAAATCGCCCTGGTGATAGATAAATCCACAAGACTTTCTAAATTTTACAAAAGCAAAAATACCCAGTGCAGGTGTGACATTTCCTCCCGTGGTCACAACCTGCGGTTCTCAACCACAATTAAGAATGTTTTTGTTCACGTTACTGTGCAGGAATTTGCTCTGTGCTATGTAACAAGTAAGGAACGGTGGGTCACAAGCAAAATATCTCCAAGTAAATCCTGTCAAAAGCAATGTATGTATGGAGAGCCACTGCTGGAGAAAATCTGGAGGAGAGCAGACCAGGTGTCACCTGGTTGATCATTTTCATTAAACAACCAGTTCCAGTTCCCTGAGGAGACTCATGCTAGTTTGGAGAGGATGTGGGTGAATGAGTAACTGATGATTCCTCTGAGGTCTTGCTCCAAGCCAGTAGCTTTCTTCCATTTACAGAAAACTGGTGTGACCACACAAGCGTGGATCCCCAAAGGCTTCTGCCCTAGGAAGAAGGAATAAACACCAGCCAGTGCATGAGGTAGCAGCTTTCTGTCTTCTCTGGAGGACTGATCTCCTGGAGGGAACGAAACACGTTCATCCAAGAATGGCAAATGACTTTTGGGAGAAAGATACAGTACTTGGTTCCATAGCTGAGATTGCACAAAACTACAGGGTAACAGGAGGGGTTTATAAACAGGAGATGTAGGTCAGTGTCTAATTGATGTGACAAGATTTTCATTCTGTCATAAAAAATGACCTTGAGGTGCATTTCTTCTGCCTCTTGACAGGTTCTTCAAGCTCCACGTCTTGTGACTGTGGATGTCTCTCTGTTTTAGAGTGCTGTTCTTACTGCAAGATCTCAGTCTTCCTCAAATGTAAAGAAATAGGCAGCCAAAAAAGGAGCTTGTTTGAAAGTATCTCAGGCTCCAATTCTTCCCTGGAGGTAGGTGTGGAATGGTTCTCGCCAAACCTTCCGTTTCCCCTTCATTTCTTGTAGAGAAAAGAGCAACACTGCAGGGAAAGAGCACAAAAATTAGGGCTCTGTGGTGAAAGACAAGTCCGGATGTCGCGGCCAGCTTGCATCACATGAAGCTTCTGGTAGGGCCATCTAAGTGACTTAATGTTAGTACGGCTTTCTCAGTCCTTGGAGCCGGATATCAGCAGCTTCCAACAGGTTCCTTCCATGCATGTCCCCTTCTTCTGCCTCCAGAGCTTACCTGAATAACTTGAGGAGAGAGGATGGAACTTCACAGCTTGTCACCTGAGAGCGAGCCAATTTTCTTTGCCCATGTTTTGAGATGAACAGTGACAGAAGGAAAAAAAAAATTGGGAAGTCTACACTTTTAATCAAGGAAAAATACTAGGGCCAGGGAAGCGTCAGTGCTGTGGGAGAAAGCCAAGAGCAAAGACGCTGAAGCTGGGACTGCCGGTCTGCACTGCTGCCCTCTCTGCTCCTCTGAGCTGTGGCAGCTGCAGGAAAGGCAACCTTCACAGGAGGACACTGCACCTTCTTTGGGTTGTGCCAATAAACTCAGACTCTGAAGGGTGACTTGTTTTTCTGTTTACTGTTTATTCTCAGTCCTTCCAGTCTTCCCAAAACTACTTCACAGGCAGAATTTCAAGGGCAAAGCATTTGATTTTTCCAAGTACCGGAGTTTTCTGTGATCCCGCTCCAGTTTGAAGTGGTGTCAGTGGATGCATTAAAACATTCCCTTTTTTGTGTGCTTTCCCATTCTGCTTTGGCAGCAGACCGGCTTAAAAACCGAGAACCGATCCTTCCAGTTGTTGTTTTTGGGCAGACAATGCAAGCATTGTGCATTGCTTAAATGGAGCAGATTCCCGTTGTTTACACTTCTTGTGGCATTGTGAGGCTTAAGCAATTTGTCTGCTGATAGCCCCATATTAGGAGTTCTCATTTGCAGAATCACTGGGAGATATGATCAGAACCAGATCTGTGGTGGCAGTCCACATGTCACTGCCAACTATGGGGAGTGATAGACAGCCTCGTAAAAAGGCCACAGGGCGAGCCGAGCCAGAGATGTTTGCTGGCCTGAGTGGCACTGTGATGTATGAATGATTCACATCTGTCATGAAAGCAAGCACTAAACGTGAAGAGAAGGTAGATAAGGAGAGAGATGTGACAGTACTTCCAGCTGGATTTTCTTTCTTGGACTTTGGAGTCTCTAAGCCGAAATGCATTTGACTGCTGTATGACATAGTAATAATAATAATAATAAGCCCTTAAGCCATTTCAGGTGTGTTGGTATTTGTCATCTGCTTTGAACTCTTAATTTTACTTCTTTCTCTAGAGAAGGGCATGCTGTGAACAAGGGCAACTTGATATGGCTTTCACTTTGGAAAAGCTTTCTTGGAGATTTCCACTTTCAGGGGGCTTCCTATGAAGCCATGCATATGGTCTAATTAAAAGCTTATGTGGCTGAAGCAGACAAACAAGGGGAGGTTTTATTTGAAAAGAACACTTGCTGCATTTTGGCGAGGCCTTTACCTGAAAGACATTTTGATTTGCCACGTCCCACAAATGTCTGCACCTCCATGCTGGCCCTCAGACAGGCTGCACTGATTCCTGTTCACAACCATTTATGACACGGGATCTGTCTTGCTGCACTCCTATTTATATTTTACAAACTTAAATTCTGCTTCTCACCAACGTGCCTTGCCTGTGATCAGTCCCTACATTATAGCCCACGATGAAGACAGCTCACCTTCATCTTTCAGGGTCTATTTGTCGACCTTGGTCTGCAGGAAGCAAGGATTGCTGGAGCATAGCAATCTTTTCTGGGAAATAACTCCCAGTGACTTTGTCACACAGATTTCCTTGTTTAGCCCCATCTTCACAGCTCATTACAAGTGCAAAACCACTTATTTAAAATACAGCTGTCCTGTTGCACTGCCCTTAACTGAGAAAAAGTTCTGTGTTCTGAGCACTGGCAGAAGTTACATGAGTATGTCACCACTCCACAATATCAGCTCCTGGTGTCATTCCACATGGAGCTGACACTAGCAGCTATCACTGCGGTAGCCTGTGTCTTCCTCTCAGTGTTTGGCAAAATTACAAGGAGTTGCTAACCAGGCCTTGTAATGGTCTCTACTGGAATTTTCCATGCTGGGTGTATTCCTTTGCCTGAATACTTTGAATGTTCTAGCAAAAATAGCTCCTCTATCTTGAAGGCCTGAAGCATGATAAAAAAATAATATGAACAACTTTAAAACAGTTTTTGCAGCTATTTCATCCAGAAGCTTGCAGTGCTGTTTTCCTCTGGAGTAGGAGCTTGAAAATGAGCTGGGTATGTCCCCTGGGGACCAGGTGATGGCTTCTCAAAAGAGAACTCGAAATCCCTGAGCATTTCTGCCTGCACATTCTCAAGCTGTTAAACTCTTGAAGACAGTGGCTTCAACAATCAGACATTTAGAAGTGCTCTTTGAGCTGACCAAGACCATTCAATACAGGGTGAGGAACAAGGAGTCTTCCTCTCACTCAGCAGACCCTACAGCACCGAAGGCAAAATGAATGTGCTGGTGAGTAACCAGGAGAAGAAAACGGCAGGCTGGGGTACAGCATCAGCAGCAGAGGATAAAGATTGGGTGGGTTAATAGGCTTTTGAGATGCCACCATATCTCTTTCTGAATTTTCTCCACTGGTGTCTGCCATCTTGCAGACTGCCAACAGCTCATCCCCTGTCAATACTTGCCCAGAGAGGAAAATGCTGTCTATATTCTGATATCAGCTGCTCTCTTAGCCCAAAAGGTAGAGGTATGCCTTGTTTCTCTTAAAGTCCAGTCCTGCTGGTTGGGTAGGTGGAATTCAGTAGGTTTCCACCAGTGGGAAGCCCTGCTTTTTAAAATTTTTCCTTCTCAAAACAAAACAAGCAAAACAAAACAAAACCAGGGGTATTTTGTTAGCAGACGTTAGAAGAACTGAATTGTAGTGTCTGGCATTTTGGCCTCTAGCACTCTTTGAGAATGATATTGAGGAAATGAATCATGGTTTGTGCCGAAGGAGGCTGTTGTTAGCCAGACCATTGCCTCACACGTCCTAGGAGAAGGAATACCGACAGTAAATGAGGCAGGGACCTTGGTGATGAACACAGAGCATGGTGAGGTTGAAGGACCTTAATTCCTGACTGAACAGAACCATTGACCTTGTCCTGGAGTGTAGCAGGGACCTCTAATGTGGTGCTAGAAAAATGTTTTAGAGGAACCTTTCCATATTACTTCACCCATGATAAATCCCTCCTTTACTAAACAACCCTGACACACAGAAGGATCCAGCCTGTCAAAAACAAAAAACCCACAACAAAACCAACTGAAAAAACCCCACTATGATCTCACCTAGACCTGGAACTATGCGGTTTGTATTTGTACATTTCTACTTTCTTCCTATCAAAGTACAGGATATTTAATCAGCCCCTACATGATTCACATTAGAAAATATGACAAGTTTGGGCTTAATCCTTCTAGGCCTTATCTCCCAGGGTTGTCGTAAAAATTAACGGATGGCTGTAGAATATTTTCAAACTATGGCAGCAATATAAGAGGAAACCCACAGAGTATAAGAACACACCTTGGTTCAGTACAATCCTTGGATATAGAGAACAGTAGATAAGACCTGAAAACACGGTTGGAATTACAAGATTACAAGAGAATACAAACCACACATGGATTCAGTGAGCCCCAGCCACTCTGTGATAAATAAAGTGAGAAAATTAGCACGTATTGGGATAATTCATTAAAGTTCTATAAAGGTCACACAAAAGGGTAAATAACAATTGCACATGAGACTCCAATGGGCGTTTCCTACAGTGCAAGCCTGAGACCTGTCAGCCTTGGATTTTGCTAGTGTAAAACTGTGGGGGGTGGCTATTGCAGAAAATGTAGGGATTTTGCTCCAAGCACTGCGGAGTACCTCAAGGTGACTTGAGTCTGCTGGCACAGAGGACTCCCATGTGATGCTGTTCCACAACTCCAGGATCTGCAGCCCTCAGGCGCTACAGGCCTGTGCTTTATTCCAGCCCCAGAAGAGCCCATCAGTTGTGGTCTTGTGAGCCACTGAGGCATGATACATTTTAAAGAAAGTTTCCTCTCTTTGGAAGAAATATCCCTGCAAAGCTGAGGGACTCCTCCGTGGCTACCCAGGGCAGTGCAGAACAAATTCAGGAAAGGACAAGGAAGGGCTTTTAAGCGATGGGACTAAAGATGGGTTGGTATGACCTGAACAGGGTTTAGGAACACCTTTTCGCAAAATAAATGCCATTTATTTTCCCTTTCTAGACTTCCTTGTCCCACACTTTTCATTCACCACGAGCCAAAAGAGACCAGAATACTAACCCTCAAATTATTGGCAATTTGTTCAGCTCTCTAGAAAAATGCCTCCAATAAACACAAACCCTGCGAGTCAGTGTAGCATTAAATCAAACCTTAAAAGATGAAAAATGCTTCTTTTACTGTTTTATCTGAAGCCAAAAAGGATATTGCTTTACATTTTTTCGAAATAGAAGTGCATAGCTTTACTGCTGCCTTCCAGCATTGAGGGATGTTCCCCCCAGTAAGAGCTCATTAATTTGAGAGTAGGCTTGATTAGACTAGAACTGAACAAGACCGAAACATTTCATTTCATTCTTTCACACTAATCTCTTGGCAGAAAAAACCCCTTTTTGCCCATCTCCCCCACTCAAAACACAAACAAAAATAAGAGCTCCCTCTCCTTCAAAATCTGTATGGACCACAAAATAGCCTGAAGGGCTCTTTTGTTATTACCATTAAATGCATTACACAAGTGAATAAAATAGCTGTTGGTAGCTCAGGTCTTTGGGATACTAGTAATCCTATATAATTGCCAACTTGTGGGGTGATTGGTGAAAGAAACCTTAAAGCCTTTTTATTTTATCTTAGTAATGATGAGGGAGTTACCCAAAACATATGAATGCATCTCTCCTCCTTTAGACCATCAAAGGTTCAACAATGAATTCCTTTCTTTGAGAAAGCTGGGCTTTAGTCTGCCATGAAACTCAATCCATGGCCCTCTCATTAATTTTGCTAAATAGATTAGCCAATTGGAGTTGCTGCTTCAGAGGGAAGCAACCTCCAAAACAAGTTTTTCCCCATTCTCAAGGTGAGATGTTTTGCTCACAGGACATCCTTTCAAGTGCACTGGAGTACTTTTAGACTGGATTAGCTGAGGCAAATGGATTAGTCTTTGTAGGTATTAGAACCAAGGGCCTTTAAGAAAGGAAAACAAGGTGCCTAGTTTCACCAGTATGCCACTAAAAGCTACTTAGTGCAAACATCCGTAAAACTGTCAAGAATGAGGACTTGTAAAAGCAACTGTAAGCACATCCTCAAGCTAATTGTAAGACACACATTTACACAGAAATATGCAAACTGCAAACACAGGCTGAATGGGGACCATCACACATGTATCTGATCTTAGGGAGCATACGGAAATTTTTTACCGGTGTTTCCGCTTGAAACGCTGCAGCATCTGCTAATTTTTCTTCCAAGCAAGTCATTTGATTAAGGCATTAATCCTCTCACAAAAGTAAGCCCGAATGATGCTTCTCTTCCCTGGCTTTCTGAGGGTCCAGCCCAGAGAAGTGCTGAGCTTTACAGAACAGGGGAATCCCCACATCAGTGGCAATGTGCAGCCATTCAGGGCTGGGCCTAAGACTTATTCCTTGCACTCACTTCTTGCCCAAGTGTGAAACAGTAAACCAGCAGGAGCAGAACGCTTGTGTGAAGTTCAGAAAGCGACTGAAGATGACAGGAATTTAAAATACTTCTTTCTCCCAGAAGGCTGCCTTTCCTTATCCCAACAAGCATTGACTTGACGTAGCATTAATGAAGGACATGTTCCTATTCCTATAGAAAAGTTTTAAAAATACCCCAAACTCCATAATTTAGATGGATAGGCAATGCATACCACAAAAACACCCACACAGAAAAGGAGTTAAAATACAGCAGTTATTTGACCTGCTGCTGAAACATCCAAAGGTTATTAAACTCTGTAGAGGGTTCAGACATGGAAGAAGAAACCTTGGCATGCCAGTAGGTCTTTAAAACTGCTGCTTGTGTTATGCACCTCTCCAAATTAGTGCTCCTCGCATGTCCTTGGCTGTAAAGGAGGCACTTTGTCCCAGGAAACACTTTCATGAGGAGCATCTTACTATGTCATGTTCTAAAAGGGAGTTTTGCAATTGTTCCATTCCTCACTAGAAATGTTAGGAATTACTATTCTGAAGGAGCCCAAAGTGCAATACTTTTCCCTTTTCTTTCAGCTGCACAGATCAAGGAGGGCCTTGATTTAATTAATGCCTGCTCTCAGGCAGAGGAAGGGACTTACTGAGTCTTCTTTAGTTTTTCAAAAACTTTCCACTTTTCTGCTTTGTCAGTTGAAATATTCTTTTTTTTTTAGTGATGCTGGTAATCCTACTGATGTTAAAAAGAAAAGAATGTGATGAAAGCCTGTCTCATTACCCATCACTGTGGGTAGCAGCCTTTTTTTCTGAATGGGTAGAGTAATATCATACTCCAATGACAGTATCAAAGTTGATAATGGAAGAAAAAGAACCCTTGTGAAGGGTGGCTAATCTTGGGTTTGGCCGAAAGCATTAAAAGGATGCGAATGAATGGTAAATACTAGAAATCAACTTGTTAAATATAAAAATGCTTGAGAATAATTGAGGATCAGTAAATATTCTACTTAAAGATTCAGTGAACAAACTTGTGTGTTACGTTGTGATAGTAACACCTTGCTGAGTATCCTTCAAAAATCTGTCTTTTGCCAGCTGGGTGAAAGCACACAGAAATGACACACACATTTGAGAATGTGCTCAAAATATAATTTTCCTTATCTTTTTCATGAACACTATAGAAATGCCTATAGAATCCACCCAGACACAATGATCTACTGTTCTGTAGCACCTTCCATTCAAGGTCTCACAATTCATTACAATAATTTGCAGAATCCTAACAACTCCCTGAAGAAGAAAGAACATTTTTCTGATCTAGATATGTTCTTTTGGCAGCTACACTGGGAACAGTGCACTTATCCTAGGGATGCCATTGGACTTTTGTCTGCTTTTAGAGCTGAGCCACACTCAGTGGGCACAAGGGAAGCTGTAAGTGCCTGGACCGCTTCCAGAAACACTGAGATAATCTCCAGGGATTTTATTCATGCAGATATAAAATGTTGATATAAATTGTAAATGCTGTTTTCAGAAACACAGAGCACCTACACATCCCACTGTGAACAGCTGGAGTCTTGGATGCTCAGCACATCTGAAAATCCAGGCCCTTGGGATGCAATATTCCCTGATGTAACCTGCAGACGGCACTGCCTTCCAGAACACAACCACTAAAGCAGGGAAATTGGAAAAGGCCTTTGTTATCACAGAAATACAGAATGGTTTCTGCTGGAAATGGCCTTGGAGATCATCTCCTAAAACCCCTGCCATGGGTACGGACACCTTCCACTGTCCCAGGTTGCTCCAAACCCCATCCAACCCGGCCTTGGACACTACCAGGGATCCAGGGGCAGCCACAGCTTCTCTGGAAGGGCCAGAGAAGCTCCAGGGCCTCCCCACACTCACAAGAAAGAATTTCTCCCTAATATCCAATCTAACCCTGCCCTTTGTCAGTTTTAAGCCATTCCCCCTCGTCCTGACACTCCAGGCCCTTGTCCAAAGTCCCTGTCCAGCTCTGTTGTAGCCCCTTTAGGTACTGGAAGGTGCTAGAAGGTCTTCCTGGAGCCCTCTCTTCTCCAGGCTGTCCCATCCCTTTGTATGAGACCACAGCACAGAAAGTTGCCCTCCACAGCCTGTTCACATCAGTGCTTTCTCTGGATGCCAGATCAGTCGGTTGGAGAGGGAGCATCCTGGGAAGAGCAAGGCTGTTTTTATGCAGCCAAGCCATCAGGGCTCCTAGAGGTCCAACAGAATGCCTCATTTCCATGCCTTGTCTAACACCCGTGCCACTTGTTTGTGGGGTGTAAAGAACAGCTTCCCCCTGTGACACATCAGGGTTTATGTTGATTCTGGTTGCTGACCTCAGTGAAAGAGGAAGAGGCTCCTGGTGACACCCTGGAAAGCTGTCATGGAGCCCTTGTCCGGTGTGAGGAATTTGCACCCACAATTTACCAGCCACTCTGCAGGTCGAGGAAAGTAAGAAGTGCCACATGCAGGCTGATGGGGCTCACAAAAACACTGCACCAGATCTGCTAATAGATCTGATCACAGATCAGGCCAGCAAGCAGGGACAAGTGATAGCAAAGTAACGTGAATGAAGGTAATGAAAACAGACTGGAAGCAGATTTAGGATGAACATAATTAGAGTTAATGTTAGCACTGAAAGCAGAGATTTGGGGGTTGGTGGTGCCTGGGGCTAGTTGACGTTTATCAGCATAGCTTGACTGTCTCTCTAAGTGGGGTTTTGTACCTGGGAAGGGATTCTGACATTTTGTTCACAATTGGACCACCTGCTCATGTCTCATCAGCTAAAAAGAGCTTAAAGGCTTCTTAGCACAGGGGAGGTATGGATCAGGCATGCAAAAATATTTGAGTCTTGGATGCAGCATCTCTTAGCCATAGCCACAGAAATAGGTGACCCTTCTTCATGTCTTTATTCAGCATAATTAAGGCATAAATTTCTCACTGAAGCCCATTTCTAGCTAGAAATACACGAAGAGTTCCTTTATATGTCTGCAGCTAAAATCATGCTGCAGTGCTGGGATGCACCGAGCTCTCCTGAGCTCTCATCTCTCCATGCTTCTCCCCCAGCCCAACCCCAGGGATGTTGCACTGATCAGCACAGACCAAGGGCCCCACCATGTGTCTGCTCTGATGTGTCCAGTGCCAGGCTGGGAGTGTGTCACAGCCTCACTTTGGAGTGTAGCCCTGACCATTAACAGGTCAATGTATTGAATATACTGTGCCTCATGCACCCTGCTTTGCTGTTTGTTCTGAACGTCCAGCCCACTCCCTGAGCGCTCCTGACTCAGGATGTAGTGGGCAAATCCTTCTGAGATGATGGTGACCTGTGCCCCTTTGCAAACACAGGTTCTCCTCTGTGGCACCCACAGGACAATGTGGGACAGGACGGTGACTACCTGCTTTTGGGACCACACTGCTTCACGGCACTTTTTTCTCCCTTCAGGGTACGTCTTCCACTTGGAGCTGCTCTCACACTCTCATTAACAAGAAACCAATTATTATTTTTTAATCCAATCATTGGAAAACTGGTATGGGATAATTATTCTAGCCTTGGCACATTTAACAAATTCACTGGAGCCAAAACAGACAGTTTTGGCTATTTATTTCTGTCAAGGATTGAAAAAAACTTCCAGTTGAACCCCTTGAGTCCCTCCCCTCCTCCTTTCCTCTCCTTTCTCCCCCCTACACCCTTCGCCAAAGTTCAGCTCAAGTTGATGAAGAATGTGTATTTTTTGAATGGTAAATGCCTGGCAGGCCTAGGATCTATCTACAAGACAGGTGTGTGGCTCAGGCAGCTTCCAACTCCCTGCTTGGGACTGATAGTACCTTTGTAAGAAAGCAGCTTCAATCCTATCCTGGAAGAAGCATTCCTGCCCCTGGGGGACAAGTGATTCATTCAGTCACTGAGGTCAGTTCTGCTGCAGATCTGCCTGAGAGAAGCTGCCAGCTGTATTGAACTTAACTCATAGTCACAAGCCATGATGGAATTTGTGCTTTCTACCATTTTGCAAAATGGTAGGAATTGCGACCTTGGACTAAGCTCAGGTCTGAAATTCAGAGTCACCAGGGTGAGCCATTATCACAGCTGGGGTGGGAGAGTAGGGTGTGACAGCAAAGCAGCCTGCTAGGGAATGAATTTCCCAAGGACTGAAAGAGAAAGGGAGAAAGGAGGAGGAGGAGGTTAAGAACACCTTGAATCAATCAGCAAAGTTTGTGATTGCTGGTTCCCAGCTGGAGTCTCTCTGCTGTGAGGGGATTCTGAGATGAAGGGGATGCTCAGGTGCAGAGGGGAGTGAGTGAGGAGGGAGGAGACCCTAAAACGAGAGCGGCAGCTGGAAAGCTGTCCAGGGTGTGTGAGGGAAGCGCAGCTGCTGGTGGGGAGGAGAGGGTGTCTGCGAGCACAGGGGATGTGTCGCCATGGCAGATGCAACAGAAAGGAAGAATGTGTAAAAAGGAAGGATATAAAACTCTGGGTCACAGACCCCAAGGCGTTGCTGGTGGATGTCTGGGGCTGTCAGGAGTTTGCTCACATCCCCCCTCCAAAGACTTCCCAGGAAATATTTTTACCTCATCTCTCACCACCTGCCAGCTCCTTTGCAGGAGAACTGTCCCCACAGCAGGTGCCCTCCCTGGTTTGCCTTTCCTCTTGCAGTGGAAAATCTGAACTAACTGTGGGCTGCGGATTTTTCTTCTGAACGAAAACTGTTGCATAAGGCTCCAAAAAAAAAAAAAAACCCAAAAAAACCCAACCAAAAACAAAACCAAAAAAACCCCAAACAAAACAAACAACAACAACAACAACAACAAAAAAAAAAAAAACCAAAAACCAACCAAACAAAAAAAACCCCAACAAAAATTAGCCATTTCAAAGGGAGCAGTAATGTCCTTTAACAGGGGTCAATTGAATTAAAACATCTGAGTCTTTCCTGATTTTATCAATTTCCCCCATCACTCTGTATTATCTTTAGCTCAATGGAATTGCAGGAGAGCTGGCCATTTCTGCTGATTTTCGTCAGTTGAAGAAAATGAGAAAAAGTCTTGTTTTAAGAGGGTTTAGAATATTTTGAGGACATCTTGCAAGATAAATCATTTATTGCTGGGCTGCCCAACAGCTGTGTGAGACTGACAAGATGCCTGGGAGGAAACTGTGTGCAGGCCTGACCTTAAGAGTCTTGGTGCTGAAGGGATACAGTGACGACAAAGCCAGGTAAACATGGTTCTGCTTTCTAACTAGGGACAAATAATTCAAAATAAAAAAAAAACACTGAAGCAATTAGCAAACCATAAAATTGCTTATATAACTGAAAATATACAGAAAAGAAATCAACTTTGACAAACAGGAATTTAAGGAGTTGTTTGACCTTCCAGCTTTATCCAGTCGAGGAAACTTTCCCCATTACTGTCTGATTTGTCTTTCTGGATTGATCATAACTGCCTGGCAATTTTCTCACAGCAGAGATGTTATTGAAGGCTTTGGCTGTACTCTCTCATGAGTTTAGATGAGCCAGTGGTGAGCAAACCAGAACTCCTTGTGATCACCCTTTAAAGAGACAACACGTGATGTGATTCATGCATAAGGTACTTTTGCTTTTCGGTGCCTTTGGAAGATCTTAAAAATGCTTCGCACTCCTGTGCACACCCAACACCCATTACTGACTGCCCTCCTCCCTCTGAGGCTTCTCATATGTGCCCAAATGTGTCAGTGGGAAACAACTGGGCAAAAAGAAGTACAAAATCTCCAGATTTACATCAAAACTGTGGGATGCAACAACACATGGGGGCTCCCTGGTTGAGGAAACTGGCCAGCCCCAGGTTTGGGTCAGAGAAACATTCCCCTTCCACTTCTTTGGAAAGCCCATGGCTCTTGTGTCAAAGACCATAAGGCTTCCTTGTCCTCTTGACCCCACTCTTAGAACTGTGAGCTTTGTTGCTTTCTCTTTCTGAGTAATGAGGAGTGTCCGTGTTTTTGTGTGTCATGTTCCTTGGCCACGTGTAGGGTGGTGGCTGCACGGTGGCTGCTGGGTCATCCTGTGCTCCCCTATTGTCCCCTAGGGTCAGGGATTGATAACTATTGATATTTTGGAATGTAATTGATATGGTCAAACCCAAGCCAAGTGAGCACTCTGGTAAATGTGTGTCTGAATTTGCTGCTTCATCATGATGTGAGTCAGTGAAAGTCACATGTTTTGTGGAACTCTAAGAAGAATGGAAATGGAGAAGAAAAACAGGAACTGATTTTAGGGAAGTTTCTTTTACCCACATTTCCGGAGCAGACAACCACAAGACACTGTATGACATCAATTTTGGGTGCAGGACCTCTACAGGTGTCTAAAAACAAATTGTTGCCCAATAAAATGGAACCTTTCAGACAAGCTTCTCTTGTATACCTTCAGGTTTCTTTAAATATCTTTGAACCACTATTGCTTAATCCCTCTACACCCTTTGGATCACATACAGAATATCAAAATAATACCTTATGTTAATCATTAGGAATGAAGTTCTGTGTTTCTAATACATCTTTAAGGGTCAGAATTCGCAGCATGAATTGACCTAAATCAGAAATAAGGTAAATGGGTTTTACTCTGCTCTTCCTGCTGCCTGGTTCTCTCTTGATACACAAGACAATTTCCATATCACTGTACAGGCCACACTTCCTTCTAACCTCTGTGTGGCTTCCTCCAGACTCTTGCATGGCCCCAAGGCTTCAGAGTGGGATGCTAGGTGGTTCAGTCACAATGGGATGATTTTTGGGCAGATCTGGGTATTGATAATGCCAATGTGGCTACCCAAGAGTGGGTAGAGCAGTGCCAGTGTCCCTTTCAAGCTCTAGAACACATTTTAGACCTTGTGGTTGCAGCTTCTCTGTAGTCATTTCTGAACAGTTGATGGCATTAAGCAAGTTTCAAGGCAAAAGTTCCTGCATGTTTACTCTCTTTATCTTCCATGACTCACAGGAGTTGTACCAGGCCTGGCACAGCTGAACCATGATCAGACCTGGCAACGTTTTCTGAGCTGTTTTATCAGCGCAGGGCAGGAGGGTTCAGTGAGGGCAGAGAGCAGCACATAACCACACTTCACAGATCCCTCTGGTCCATGTCAGCGTCAGCATATCCGCAAGGGAGCTTGGCATTCAGCCACAGCGCTACTCAGCAGCTCCAGACACTGCAGGTCTGGCTAAAATCCTGCTGCTGCTGCTCCACAGGTGTGCTGGGGTCAAGCAATGGCAAAACCAGGCTCCAAATACGATCTGCTGTCCAGGAGCATCAGCTGCCTACCTGAATGGCAAAGCCTGGAGGCAGCCGGAGAACATGCGACACTGAGAATTCCCACTGTCCTGTAAATTTCTCATATGCTTTGTGACAAACACATCACATCTGAAACTGTCACACTCCTGTCTGTTCTCCCACCCCCTCCCTTGTCCTCAAAATTCCTCAGTATTCCCTCCAGTAATTCTGCCAGCCCAGCTCCTGGGGATAACGTGCCAGGGCCTTCAAACACTGGAGATATTGGTGGGCATCTACACTCAAAAGCACAGTTCACAGATGTGTCTCTCGGTGTTTGTATTCTATGTAAGCTGAAAATGCAAGAAATGAAACACACAGAGAAGTAAAATTACTTTGGAAAGCAAGGGCATTTCTGAGTCAGGTCAGTCAACACACAAATTGCCTTCAGTGTCTCAAGAGTCCAGCCCAGGACAGCCAAAGACTTTTGGGTAGGGATGTTTGTCTGGAAGGTCTGGAAAACTTTTTCACTCAGGTATAAACTAAAGCCCAGCTCAGCAGACTCCAGAATGATTCTGGTTAAGCATGTCCATATGACCGATGCAGACATTTCAGTGGAGAGCTGATGGTTACCTGAGCACTCATTAGCAAAGCAATGGTACACAAAGATGGGATAAAGGGTCTACACTGGCACAGAGACAGGGCAGTGAGGCAGAGAAAGAGTTGTCTGCCTTTTTGCCTCTTTTATTTCTCAATAGCTTATTTTTTTGAGGAAGAAAGACTTGAACATGAACCTGTGGCCCAGGAAAGAAAGACTTCAACATATACTGAATTTCCTGAAGATTTTCTGCTTTTTCAAAATCTATTCCAGGGCTTTCTGATAGTTTCTTCCACCCCATAACATTGTCCAGAGATGGAGCTGAACCACTAAATCTGAAAAATAAACACATCACCAAATGACTGTGAGCGGGGAAGGAGGCGGGGAGATAAATGGTGCACACATCTCAAGCAACAAATGGATGTCTGAGAGACCAGTAAGTGGTTTCCTTTGATTTGTTCACCCACTTAAGAGAGAATGGATGTCTTGAGGCTTCACTGGAGAAGGGAAGGCAAACTGCAAGGAAAAAAAGGCTGGAGGGAGGCAAGACAGTGGCGCCTCCTTTGCATTCCAGATAGAACAGGAATAGGTGTCTGCATTGCTGAGGAGCAGCAGAGACGCTGTTGTTCTCTGGCATCAGCTCTTTGATTTTCCAAAGCTGCTGGAGCAGTTGAGGGTTTTGGTACCAATTCAACCCTGTGGACAGTAGAAGGAAACTCGCATGTGATGATTGTCCCCATTTGTCACCCACTCCCAAAGATCAGTCATGGAGCAAAGTGCAGTGACATCTTCACAGGAAGAGCTTTCACCCTGTGCAGCCTTGGCCTCAACCTTCGAAGACACCAGGAAACACAAGCACAGGCTGGTCATGAGGGATGATGAGGGCCATTGCCCTGTCCCAAATTAAAACCTGTGTCAGGGATCACGGAACAAAGCCCAGCCTCGACTGGTGCAGTCACCTGAGGTGATGTCACTGGTTCTTACTGGGGCATGGGGAGAGCTGAGGACATCCAGCAGCATCAGTCCAGGAAGCCAGGGTGAGAAATCCCCTGCTCTGCCAGACTCCTTTGGGTGCACAGGGACTTGTACTCTGTGCTGTACAACAGTGAGGACTGAGGGACCTCATTAGATACGAAAGGGAAGCTTCTCCTTGGCAATAAAATGCACTTGATTCCCGAAAAAGTGGATATCTAATGCAAAGTCTTCCTCAGAACAAACCGATGAGTATAATTTAGGAGCTCTCTGGATGATGGCAGCTATCCCAGCCATGATGCCTCAGCCACAGAGCAGAGAGGCATCAGTACCCAATAATTTCTCTAAACCAGGGCTCAATTGGGATTTTAAAATAGACCCACTCCCACTGGTGTCTGCTGTGTTCTGCTGGGCTGCAGGAAAGCAGGATGTGACCTCCAGCTTTTCAGCCTTCCAGGCTCCCTGTTTCACACCAGTGCCTGTGAGGACAGACCTGTGATCCTGGGGAAAACCTATCAATGAAGCACATCACAAAAAACAAATTGAATTTTTCCCTTAAGCCCAGGAAGGTTATCAGCCCCAGAATTCCTCTCCCTTCTACGCCTCGCTGCTCCCTCCTGCCACACACACTCCTGCCCTCTCCAGCCCATGTGCCTTGTGCAGGGAAACTGGTGACTTGGGGGAAAAAAAGGGAGACTGAGTCATGAGGTCACACCATTATCACATTTCTATTCCAGTGCTTTCTCTCGCTGCCTACAATTATCACTCCTTTATTCTTGTACTTGGCTTCTTAGACTTTGATCTAGTCCTTTGCTTCATATCCTTTGATGCATTTTAGCTTACATTGTCTGTAACCTGACCCCTTGCCATCTAATTCCACCAACTTCTCACAACCCATATCAACCACTCTCTCCCCCCTTTCATCTTTCTTTTGTATAAATGTGTACAGAGCTGTAACAAAGAAACTACAGTGTGGTTGTAGCACTTCCAAGATCCTTAGAAGTGCTGGATAAAATCTCTATGCATTTATTTTGCCCCTCACAGGTCATTTAAAAACATCTTTGTTTATTCCTTTTTTCCCCTCAGACAAAATAAAAATGCTAAGAAAGAAAAGCTGAATACAGTGCTTTCCCCCCCTCTCTGATTTTGTTATGAGAACCTTTTAAAATTATTTTTGTTGTAAACCTATCTTCAAGTTCATTTCAATGACATTAAGACTGTAGAGACACGGTACATTTTCATCATTAAATACTGGCAGACTTTGATCATGTTTACTTTCATTGAGGAAAAGGAAGGAAAGGCCAATGCTTACATTGCAAATACCAATTAGTGCAGAACTACAGTGTGTGCGTATGTATTTATAAATATATATTTAGAGGAAAGAAAATAACTTGGTTTCTGCAAAGTAGGATCTGTGGGCAAAAATATATGGTTGTATTTTCCAATGTCTAAGTAATGCAGAAACAGACTTGCAATTTTCAAAGGTGACTGAGGAGCCTGAAGTCTTTTTAAATCAGTAGATTATAAGAAAATGTCTGAATATTTGGGAATTTTCTTAACTGCAACTTCAGGTACCTAAATTTCATTGTCAGTCAGGTCCTAAAATCCTTTAGAAATTGGATTTTGAATTCAGTCAGTGAGGCAATTTTATGCACTTTTGTCCTATACTTCTGGTGTATATTTAGCAATGAGTCGGAACTGAAGGAACAGAGAGCGAGGAGAGATTTTTTTTAGATGCCTCTGCATAATCAGAAAGATATTTACAATAATATTTCTCTTTCTGCTTGATAATAATAGACTTGTAAAGGCAGAAAGAGGTAGCTGAGTGCAGTTTTGCATGGTGGCTCTGACATCTAGCTCAGGAGAGCTACGTCTTTATTTTTAGCTGCTGGGAAGCAGGGATGGAAGCAGAGTGTGTTGGGTTTGAACAGTCCTGGTACCTCCCAGGCAGGTCAGACAAGTCCCATGAATTTAGGCAAGGAATTCTGCTTGGTCCTTGCAGATTCTGTGGCCACCCAGGTGTGATCTTGCTGTGGACTGATGCTCTGTGGGCTTCGGTCTCTGCTGAAGAATTGTTTTGCTCTCTCCCTACACCCAGTCCACCCTGGGAAAATGGTGGAAAACATGCTTTGAGCAGATGCTGCTTCTCCAGCAATCTGATCCACAGTTTTCAAGCAGGAGATTGGAAGGGAACAAGACCTTCTGCCTGTTTTCTCCTGCCCACCTTCCCCAGCAATGCTGGGCTGGGGCTGCCTTGGCAAAGCTGCACAGATGAAATGTTCTGTGCTGTGTTATATACATGGTGGCTTCATACAGAATAGAGACTCAGAACCTGTTTTTTAGTTCCTTCCTCTCCTGCAAGTTCTTTTCTGTCTAAAACGATGCAACTGTGAATAATTCCTACAGATACTTTGGGAATTTTCGAGCTGTTAAATTCCTTCACTGCCAGCAGTTCCCAAGGATGTCAGACAAGCAGTATTGCAGGTGCTGGGAAGAAAAACATAACAAAACCAATAAAAAGAAACTTAAAGAAAATCTTGAGGTTTTGCTTTGTCCTGCAGTAGCTATTTGGTTAAACACCTTTTCTTGCTGGCTGATTTCAATCTCTAAAATAATGTTTTCCATAACAGTGGGCCAAATGGTTCCTGGGTCGTTTGAACACCTGTGAACCTGGCATGCTGAGCCTCTGAATAATGCAGGCACAGCAGTTCCCTCTGCACCTCTCTGGTTCATATCCTCCCCTAGCTGGCAAAACCCTCTGATAGCGACAGTGTTTTGCGGCTGGAAAATAGGTCACCTTCAAAGCTATGCGTTTATGCACACATCTGCGTGTGGATGTGCCCTGAAGTTGAGCAAATGAGTGGAATAGTTGCATTCAAGGGAGAACTCCAGTTTTGCCCTTCATGAAAACCCCTGGAGCGATGAAGTGGGACATCCAGGGTTGTAAATACGGCAGGAGGGTGAAGCCAGGGAAGGGAAGGGCCCCAGAGGAAGTGTTTTCCTGGACCAGAGCCACACAAGAAAGAGGGGTCTATCAGTAGATTAAGGTCTGGTTTCTGTTTGGTTGAGGTTTGGGAGTTTCACCAAGTGTGTTCATGGTCACAAGTGTGCATGCATTTGCTCAAACAGAAAATATGTCCTTGAGACAAACTGCAAGAATTCTGCTTCTGAATAATCAATTATTTTATTCAGAGGTTTCTGTGCACAGTGGTGAACCAGCAAGTTTATTTATACTGAAGAAGTTTCTCATCCATAATTGATGACTAAATCAGCTCTGGTCTTCCCATGGTCTGCAGCTCCTCTCATGTGGTTGTGTGTATGAAGCAGCTTTGAGTTTGGCATGGATGGTTTGCTTACAATCAATTATGCATGTGGTGGGCACAAAGGGACTCCTTAGGGGACAGGGGAAGCTTCTCCTTCCACTTCTAAGTTTTCAGAGGCAAGCACTTTGTATCCGAGGACTCAGACTCAGAGTTCCCATCTCCCCTCTTACAGTGCGTCATTCTCTGTCTACTCATGACCTGCTGCTCATTCAGTGGCAACTTTTCATCATAAAAGTGTTGTTTAGCTTTGTTTATTGATTCCTCTGTTCAGAGCACCACTGCCATTTCAAAAGGAACATCATCGATGTAACGATTCACTACCAAATTTATCTTTAGTTATTTAAAACGTCAGCTTTTCTTTTGGAGCACCTATGAGGCTATAAAAATACACTACATCTACATACAAACAGTGTAACCAACTATTTTTTTTTACCTGGAAGTCAACACGAGTCTTACATTTAACTTCAAAATAGCAAGAGAATTTTAGCTCTACATAGCACAGACACAACAAGCACTTGTTCAGACGTGCTTTCTGGCATGGCTGCTAAAACAACTCACATTTAGTTACGGGAGTAGTAACCCAAGTGATGGGACCTCCTGCTCCAGCAAATCCACCCCAGCTGTTCTGCCCAGCTCCTGGGACCTGTGCTGACTTACGCCTTAAATGTCCTAGTCAAAATTTTTCCTCTGAATAATTGATGAGCATATTAATAACTGTTAATTTGGCTATGCCTTCAGTCCAAGTCTATTTTCTTTGTTTGTACACCAATCCCTCCTTTTATCTCTACAGGGAATAATCTTGTGAGGGGAAAAGGCTCCCAGTCAGACATAAGGCATTCCCTGTTTTCGAAATCCCATGGTGCTTTTGTAAGCTCCTTTTCTGCTCTCTCTGGGAAGGGAGCTCTTTTTCTGCATCTTCGTCCTCATGGACCAGGAGGTCAAGGAGCACGCTGAGCTCCACAAGACCACTGACACCAAGCTGCTGTTGGCCGCTTTCTTTTCCCGGTGTCAGAAAGGACTGAACTGAGCTGTGGCTGCTTCACATCACTGTAGCTGAAAGGACTTCTACACGGCAATAAAAACTTAACAGCCCCAGCCATTAAATCAAGGAGTACCAGATCCTTTGATGGAAATATGAGTGCCTCTAAACTGGAGGTAATCGGGGGCTGAATTTGACACACATGGTGCTGACATCTTGTAAAATGTCATGAATGCTTGACCTGAGATTGTCGAGACACAGCTGGGTCTCCAGGGTGGGATTTCTGTGGTGGTGGGAGGTGGGGAGGTGGTGGTTAATGTATCTTAAGAACTTGGTGAACCATTTGTAATGTTCAGGGGGGAAAAATACAAAACAAGCAGCAACGAACTTAGAAGAGTTGGAGAGGCACGTTTCAGTGTTTTATGCTGTCTGAGCCATGGCATGTGAAATTTACCTTGAGTCTTCATGGGGCAGTTAATTGGTGCAAACACCCATTTAAAACAAAGGTGGGGTTTTGTTTTGTATCTGAAATAATCCATTACTCTCTAACAGAACTAGGAATGCCGCAGATTTCAAATGAATTATAGTTCTAAAGGCTGAGATTTTTTCCCCCTTTTAACAGATTTAGATGCCAAATTCCAATTCCAGTTATTGGTAACTTTTTATCCAAATTGCTTTAACAGCTTTGACTATCTCAGCTATAAGGCAGCAGATTAATATGACCATGATTTAACTGTGAGAATAAGAAGAGCACAGCAAACAAAATTCACCTGTCTTTTATGATTCTCACCCCACAAGATCACCCAAAAAGTCAAGGCTTACCTGACGATGTGATTTTCTAAAACGGTGTGAGATTTGACTGCCTTTGAAAGCCTCTTTGGGTGTCTTTCGCCCCACTATGACCTGTGTTTTCTGCTCAGGGCTTGGCCTGTGTCTTGTGGGTGGACACTGAGGGATTCTGCAGGGGATAAACGGGGATTTTGGTAATTTTTTCAGCAGAACTGGAAGGAAGCCACCTTTCCATAGCGCTTGGAGCAAGGACCGAGGTAGGTTCCCCCAACAGGAGAATCAGACAAGCTCAGTGGCAGCATGGGAGGATTTAGCTTCATCCATCCCATTGCACCTCCCCAGCTTTGCAGGGCTGTATGTGTTTATGCCTCACAAGACCAAAAGTCTCAGTTTTTCCCTGGAAACGTGTGTGTATTTCAGCATGGTATCACTCCATTTTCAGACCATCCAGGCTTGCTCTATAATTCTTTACACTTCACAAGTAGCAGCTCATGGAACTATAAATGTGACATTTCTCTACTTGATGGCTCACATCTAATATTTCCATTCAGAGCACCTCTGTCTTCTTGTAAAAATCAGGCTATACATGACCCTTTCTACACATTTCTATTTTTAACATGTCAAAAAAAGCAATCCCTTCTATTTTTAGGTACACTTCAGTTCTCTAGACTGGCTGGTTCTAATAAAAAAATTCCTCACTCTCTAAAGAAAACCCTGCATTGAAATCACAAATCTGGGGGAATGTCCTGTACTATTAGCAAACCTACTAAGATGAAAACCTGAGCTTCTTAACAAGGCCTCCAAACAAAAAGATTAATCCAAGCCTGAGAGGAAAAACAGACAAGGAAGAAGCATTAAGCCCAGGAAATTTTCTACCATGCTCCCACCCCAGCATGATAAATATATAGAAATATATCTTCATCAGCTGAGAAAGGAGATCAGGACTTTGGGTCTCTTTCAGGACTCTTTTGGTTTGGTCCACTTGGTTTGATTGCCCTCTGTGTTTCTGACAACTGTTTTTTTTTTTTTCCTGGAGATCCTAGAATCCTTCAGGTTGGAAAAGACCTCTAAAATCATCCAAAACTTCTGGGAAAAACAGACATTATTTAAGGAACATTCTGTGGAAGAGCAAACATACAGCGCACGTGTGCTAACCACTGGAGGGGCTCTCTAAAGGCGCTTTGGGAAGGGTTTACCTGGGCCTTGGTGCTCTGTTTTCTGCAGTCTGGAGAGCTGGGGGTTCCTCAGCCTGTTTGGTTGGACATCTCAGGCACATGTTATGGAAGGATTGACTGTCTTCTCCTCCAAATTTTTCAGAATTTGCAATTCAGGTCTCGGCTCCACCTCTGAATCCTAGTGTGACCTCAGGCAGGACACTGAGATCTGGGTCTGCAGCCTTTTCAAAAGTGACCTAAATAATGCAGTGTAGAAAGCTGGAGACCCTTGGAACTCCATTTTTTGAGCCTTAGTTGCAAATCTGTAAATCTAAGATGCCGTTAATAACTAAGCATGTACCGCAGGCAGAAGCAGCTTAAAGAATTTGTGAGCAACTCTGAAACTGTAAGTGGAGGCACTCTGAGTACAGAGATGGAGAGATAGCTGATGCACATGCTGTTCCCCAGGGTATGGAGCAAAGTACATTGTGTTTCCCTGTATCAAAACTGCACCTCAGGGACATGAACAGGAATGGAGTGTGATTGACAAAAGATTGCCCTGAAAAAAATAAAGCAAAAGATCTGCTCTTCCCTTTGGTGAATGTGGCCTGTGTATATTCACCCTTCATCCCTAAATCAAGTGCCAAGGAAGTGCACCAGGAGCAGTCAGAGGGAGAGCACACCTGGTCATGCAGGGTGAGAGGGAGAACGGGAGAAAAAGATCAAGCTGAGTTATGGCAAGTTATGGTGTCTGCACGACACGGTGGTTGACAATGCAGAAATACCTGAGAGACACCAGACCTGTCAGGGTATCACCTGGGTGCACTCTAACTCCTAAGTCATTTTCAGACAAAGTTTTCAGAAGATAAGAGTTCCTGTGAGGAGTACCTTACAATGAACACGATGTGTCTGCAATAATTATATCCAGTTCCTCTCTCTATCTTTGCACTGTCATCCTAATCAGTGCTTCGCTCCTGCTGCCCACCGGTTTCTTCCCCTACAGGGAGTACCAATTAGGATCATTTTATTCCTTTTTCAAAGGAAAGAAATCAGCGATTTTTTTTCTTTTTTTTTTTAGCCTTCACAGCGTGAAGCTTTGTAGCAGGGAGCAGGAAAAATGTTCTTTTTTATTTTGTGTGGGTGAGAATCAAGGGCATGTATCAGAACATCTCCCCTGTTCGAGTGGCACTCTGCCCGTTCCTGCCGACACGTGTGGACGGTGACTCAAAGGAGCTCTTTGTTCCCCAGACACACAGATTATTCCAATTGTGTGTGGGGCTTGGGTTTGTGTGTTGCTGTCCACTGGGGGCTAAGAAAACACCAAAGATGTTATCCAAGACCATAACTAACAGAATGGCATGAAGAAGAATTCAAAACCTGTGAGCACAAGTGGCTTTTTCGCTCTGACCCTTGGACTGCTCAGCTTTGCGTTTCAAGTGTCTGCTTTTCTGTCTAAAGAAGGAAACTGTGTCTGTTGGCTACCAACTTGCGTATTTTCAAGGTGTTACACACAAGGTTCACAAGCACTTGATTACAGGGTAGTCTATGCTGTAATTTATAACTTTAATAAATCAGACCCAAATAGTACAAAACACTCTTTTTAATAGTTGCTTCATCCAGGATTTGAAATGTGAAAAATTGTGCTGATATGAAGCTCTCCACCACTGTGACCTTTAATTTCACTTTGAAGTGGTCAGGATGTGTCCTGAAACTGGTGGGTTTGTATATTTATCCTCTGGAATTAAACATATAATTTTGTATTCTTGCTCTGTCCATAACTCAGTCTCACCTATGTGGCCTTTCAGTGGCATCGTGAGACCGAAAGCAGGCTGGGCACATGTGGGAAGGGAGTTGCTCAAGGCATTTAACTTCTCCCAGGGCTGCAGGGTGATGCTGAAAATGTGCTTGAGGACTTGGCTGGCATGGGAACATGAGGACTGGTTGAAATGGAAGGGGGTAGAGGAGATTTCCACCCCTCAGTTTCCTTAGCCAAAGACAGAATTAGTGGCCAAGGTGACTTGGATGATAATTTCTGCTGAAAATGAACAAGGGGAGAGGAAAACACTAAAAGGTATAATGACCTATTTGTACGCTGGAGGAACTGTTAAGAAAAAAAATAATCATTCCCCAGCACGTGCCTTCATCTGGCATCCACGCAGATGCCCTGCACAGGGGGAATAGCATCCCAAAATTTTACTCAGAGCTCCATTGGGCAGTTTGCTGGGTTGGAGATCTCCTTACGGGCTCTGTTTCCAACCTTCCCTGCCCTGGCTGTCTCCAGCAAGGCTCATGGACTTGCTGCTCCACGGGCTCGTGGTGCAAGTCCTTTACAGCTTGCCACCACCATTTAATGCTATGGGAAGAATAGGCATGGGGCCAAATTTTGACCATATAAAACTGAGAGCAGTGGTGGTGCAAATTTTGGTCTCTGGAAGGAGGCACGTGCTGTGTCTGCTCTCCTCACTCCCCACTAAACAATGCTGCGTGGTTGGGATCTGGTCTGGCTCGCTGCCAGTGCTTTGAAAGACTGGAGTGATAGAGGATGCTTGATAAGCCCTTGGAAATGAGTCTACCTGAAGGTGAGGGTTAGTGGAGGTGTTAACACCGATGCCATATCTGACATCTGCAGTACAGAGAGTCCTAGCTCTTGGCACCTGTGTTTTCCCGTCATGTAACACTCGTTTGTTATCGTATACACACACCACAGATTTACATAGCTTGTAGGGGTGAATCATGCATAATTGTGGCTTCTTACATGACAGTTCATATATTAACAAGTAACTTATTCGTGCTCCGTGGTGAAGAAATAGAGCAGGAGCGTGTGGACCTCTGGTGTCAGAACCACATTCATCATTATCTGGAGATAAAACAGGAGTTCAGTGGTTTAAAATGAAATGGGAAAATAATTGCTGGTTTGATTTGCCTGTACCACGGGAAACATTGCTGTGATTTATGTGTGTATCTCTAGGTACCTAATGAAAATACGATAGCAACCAGGAATCCAACATTATTGTACAGAACATAATGAAAACATCAAGAGTCAGGCTCACAACCATTTCCCCATCTCCTATAGTGCCTATTTAGATAAGCACAGGAGTTTTTGTCCACAAAGAGGAGGTATTGGCCAGGAACTGGAGACCACTCCATGGCCCAGGCTTGAGGAAGTTCAGCTGGCAGTGGTGTTACCTTGGGCTGGAGCAGTCACACACGCCACTGTCCTTGACGAGTGAAGGATGGCAACTTTGCCTGGGTGCAAGGGTGTCTGGCACCTCGTGTGTCAGCATCAGCTCATTAAAGGTTATCCTACCCCAAAATGTCCCAGAATTGTGGAAAATTATGTTCACAGCAAATCCTACACCCGTCCCACCAGGCAGCATGGGACTCGCTTCCCAGGTACTTCTAATGCTCCTGTCTCCTGGGGGCTGCAGCCCGTAGGATTCCTGTAAAAGGGCTCCAAAGCCACGGAGCTTTTCTCTCCTGGCAGCCAAGAGGAGCAGAGCAGGCTGCCAGCCCTGCTCCCCGCCAGGTCTGACACCTCCAGCTCCAGCTCCCAGCTCGCGGGATCTGGATGTGAGCGCAGAGGGAGGGGTGGCACTGCTGCGGCCACCTCCCCCTCTGATGAAGTGTGGGGAGAAGATGCAGCCTGCAGGACGTTTGGCCAGAGTACAGAGAGGGAAAAAGAAAAAAAATCATGGTGAAGAGACTCAGTTCCCACAGAAGGAGGAAGAGGAGACAGCTCTGCGTGTTCTCTGGGTAGAGCAGTTCTGGCCACAGTGCATAGCATCCTGGGGAGTGGGACCCTTGGGGTGTTGAGGGTAGGTTTTTTAATGGGTCTCCCAGGGGCTGATGGATTTAATGGGTGAAGTAAGCCTCCTTTTATTTATTTTATTTTTTTGGCAGCCCCTGCAAGTGGAATTTTATGCATTTTTCTGGCTGTTACTGCTTGTCTGGGCTATTTAGATGCTGAGCTACACTTGTTTCTTTCATGGTGGACGTTCTTTTCAGAGCAACTGAGACACCTGCAATGGTGCTGTGGTACACCTCCATTTATAAAACAACCTGGTTTAGAAATGAGCTCTGGGATGGTTATTAAGCACTGTGTGAGCCATGTTTGAGCAGAAGCTCAGCAGTGGCTAACACAGATAAGCTATTGTTATACAGTCCAGTGACCTGTTAGCCCCAAAACACCTTGTCTGCTAAGGGTTCGAGGGGGGAACTGGAAGTATCTGTACCTGGGAGTGCTGCAGACTTCATTTTCCCTCTCTTTGATATTCTTTTTTTTTCTGTTGTGATTTTTTTTGGCTCTTATCATTATCAAGGTGTTTATCTGTGTTACTGCTGCTGGGTTGACACTTATATTACGCTAATTAGCTGTAACTGGGATACATTGCTCAGCTTTTGGCATGACCAGGTCTCATTTAGTGAACCTTTTGGTAGACAAACAATATTCCTTGATTTTAGGCCTTAATTAAATCCCAGTGTTGGACACCTTAACTGACACTTTGCGTGATTTCTTTTTTCTTAATTTCTGAAGAAATCTCTGCTGCTGGATACAGCATTTTGTACTCTGAGAAACAAACTGACTTCCTCGTGTTGTAAATCCGTGAAGAACCAGTTCCGATAAGAAGCAAAACCTTCCCTTTGATTTCCTTATGATCATCCAAGGACCAAAATGTTCCGTGCAAAGTGAATGAGGACATTAGAAGTTAAACATTTGCTAATATAAATCAATTCAGCTCTATATGAATAAAGATTTGCTCTAGGCACAGACCAGGTCTGGAGCAATATTTCATTTTTGTTATAATCTCTCCCTATAATTCAATTCCTCTCACCTTGCAATACTTTTGCTGCTCTCTGCTGAGCACCCCCCCAGCTTGTCTCTGTCCTTCTCACCATTAGGCACCCAGAACACAGGCTGGGCTGGGTACTGAAGGTCTGCCAGCCTCTACCAGTTGTGGCCTCTTGGCCAGGTGAGGCCAGATCACACAAACAGCCTGGCTTTTCTCTGCTTTGTTCCTGCAAGGTACATCCCTCTCTGAAGGGAAACATCCCTCAACAGAATCGCCTTTTCTGCTACCTCATCATCTTGCACATTCTTAGCCAGGGTAAAACATCCATAAATCTCCTCTTCCTATCAAGATTTCTCCCTGACTCCCTTTCTAAGGCTGTGAGATGGTTTATAAATACATGAATCCTTAGATAATTTTTCCACTCCTCTTGGTAAATATCAGAACAGAGTGCATATTTACCTCCAGACTAGGGAATAATGTCAGCTGGCAGTCATGGTCTGTATCTGCTGCTTCAATAAAGGCTGAGAAGGCAGAGTCACATCTATAGAGTTACATGAAAAGTTAATTGCCTTTTCTGACATTATGAGTGCAGTAACACCCAAAATAAAAGCTCCACTGAAAATTTATATTTTCTCAGTCAGAACACTTCAGAAATTGCTGTGACATTATGACCTTGCAGTGGAATAATGGTCTGGAAGACTGTCTTCCCTCTGCTGTTATGCACCACTGAATGCTGCTGATTTTCATAGTTAATCATAAACGCTTGCCCTAAGTTAATTGATGTCCTCATTATGTCATACTTAACTTAGGAGAGTTTTTTGCCATTGACTTCTGCACCAGTTCGCCTTACAGCACCGAGCAGCAGTAAAAATGAAGAAAGAACCCCCAAAACAAATTGACCGTCGCTGTGACCATCACACCACCATTTAAATTTGTAAAGGTCAGAAGAAAATGTTCCCTTCAGCCTGCATATTTCTCACTCTGCACATTTCATGAATTCCACAAGCTAGAGTGATCTTCCCAGACACCTCGAGGTTGTAATTAGCAGCAAACCAGTGACTGCCTACCAGTGCCAGTCCAAACGCTACGCTTTGGGGCTAAGTGTCTGGAAATGCCAAAGAGTTGAGGTTTCCACATAAAACTTGGGAGTCTTGAAGCTGTCTAAGAGACATTGGTGCTCCTGTGATAAAGCTTCAGCTCCTCGCTCTACAGCTCATTTACAGGGCTCTGTGTATCGGAACTCAAGGGTGAGACCAAAATTCCCACTGCCTGGGCTGTGAAGATTAAAGAAAAGGTGGTGTTCCGTTACCTGGAATGACAGATTTTGGCGTTGAAGGTGAAAGAAGTGATAGAATGGGGTCATGGCCGTGGCAGAAAATTACCAGACATCTGATTCTAGTTTTTAACCTCCCCTATTTCTTCCAACACCCCTTTTTATGGCAGTAATTGAACTATTGCTGTAAAGTTCAGTCAGGTGCACTCATTTCTCATGACATCAGACAGGGACCCTCTGTTCCCAGTGCTCCCTGGCCTGCCTTGCTGGGCCAGCAACCGAGGAACTTCCTGCTCCAGAGCCACGCTGGCCAACCCTCTTACTGCTTACTTTTGCTTTTTCCTGTTTTATTCACCTCTTAATCCTCGTTAAAAGCTATTCAAAGGTTTGATCTTTGCAAGCATTTTACCTAAGGCATGATTCCACCTCAAACCTTAATCCCAATAATCTTGGAAACCAACCTGTCTGACTGGCCTCCTGAAAACATCCATGTGTAACAAAACGACACGGACACTGCAGATCCACATCCTCATGAACACCTGACGCTTACAGAGGGGGCTCAGCAGAGATCCTGGCCCAAGGCTTCCCAGCAGAAATTCCACGTGGTTACCCCGGAGATAGGCCAAATTGCATTTTGAGCTGTTGCATCAGGGTGTCGTCTATCACTAACGTTATCTTTCAAAATTCCCAGCCTTACACATCATGGTGTGTCATGTCTGGTGAAAAGCAATACTTGATTTGACTGATGGGCTGTAACTGGGGTGAACTTATTACTCATGAGGAGCCTATTAGTCATGTTGCATCTGCCTCGGTGTAGGGAGGTTCCCCTGTGAGCACAAGCTGCAACTCCTGTGCGTAAAGTGCAGCTGAGATAACCCTGCCTTACAACAGACATCCTCACTTTTGGACTAGCTGGTGGCTGATAAAGAATATTTCAATGAATGCCCTGTTTTTTAAAAGTATTCCAAATAAATTCACCAGAATAGAAACCACAAAATCAAGCTGTAAATATTTCGTCAGAGGCTGTTAATAGGAAACATGTATGAATCTAGTAACACCGGCCTTGTCATCCTTGTGGTTTAAAACACCCCATTACAATACAAAATGTCAACCACAAGGGTATGGCTTGTGATTTCAGGGCATCTTTGCCCAAAAGAAAATTAGACTGGGTTTGGTGGATTAAACGTTTTGCCACAAGAATTATGGGAAACAGCTGAAGGGAAAATCCAGCCCTGTCTGAAAGACCAGCTTCATTTCTGAAAACACATTTCTGTGAATCTGGGACTAGCATCAGTATTCTTCTTTTAAATTTTTTTTTTTAAAACTTCATCCTAGATGCTTCCCAGCTTGGATATCAACAGGTTGTCAGAGGAATATGTATTACAAGTCTACTGATACATACTGAGCCCAAGCGAAGATGTTCAAAAGATTATCCAGCATTGGCTAAAAGAAGATTGTTCTTATTCCATTGGATTTGTCTGGATTTGATACCAAACTGGCAATTTTTGACTGTATGGAAGCTGTACAATTATCACATACCAGTGGATCACTCTTTTCAGAGGGAAAGGGAAGCAAGGAGCAAGGAAGGAGATGCTGTCTGGATGTTTGTTTCTATTTTATTTTGGTAAAAACTCCCACAGTCTTGTCTCTAGAGAGCAAAGACTAACACAATTGTGGAGCAAAAAGAGCTGTTCATCATTGGCCTCTCACAAGAGGTACCTGATTTGACTGAACGGTATCAGGCTGGAAAGCAGCGCTCGCATTGTGCATTATCCATCCTTTCCAACTGTCCCCCAAAGAGGGTGTGTGCCAGTTTCCCGTGGCCAGGACTCTGACTGGAGCTCAGCTCTGTCTCTCTGGTGCAAGACAGGCCATTAATACTCATCCTACCAGGAAAATTGTGTGGTTCAGTGTTGGGTTCTGCTGCTGGCAGTTTTGAGCTGGCTTTGTCATCTATAAACCTTTGAAAAGAGGCATCTGTGCAAGACAAAACTTCACCCTACTGTTCATCCCTTTCGAACATTTTGCAGAAGACATCACTGCTTGCACACCTAAGAAATCAGAATATTAAACTAATGTCAAATCATCTACCAGCAACTCTGTGCTCTTATCCCTTTTATGACTTGTTCTCTCCAGTCATAGATTCACGTCTTAGTCATTCAGGGACTGATGTAAGGCCCATCCCAGTGACTAGAAAGTTTCCTATTATCTCGCCTGGCTTTAGACGATGTCGTCAAATTTCGATCTTGCTGCTGTTCGGGTCATTGGAAAAACCCTTGCTGATTTGAGGGAGGCTGGATGAAGGCTGTCTATTGTGCTGGTGAGGGGCGGCACTTCCATGATGCAACGTGACCTTTTCGTTTTTAGAACTCCATCTTAAGCTCTGCCGACTTGGCAATTCCAAGTCAGTGACACAAATTCATCCTCTCCCTATTTTACGAGGCCATCTGGGAGGATGTTGCTCTCGTAAGCACTAGCCCTGTAACAGCTCCATCATTTTGAGCTGAAAATTCTCGTGCCAGGTATAAATGTGGGGAAACTTTCCCCTGCAGCTTGTGATAAGTGGTTGAACCTGGCACAGCTGATGGGAGGGAGAATCTGCCAGAAAAGCTTTAGAGTGTCTAAAGAAGAGAGAACTTGGATCCTTCTGGTCTTGGAACCACGTCCTCCTGGGGAGATGGGATGTGTTTTTATCCACAAATTGCTTGCTTATCTATGCTGATCAGTGCCTGGAGTTTGGTTACTCCTCCTGCACAGGATGATCTTCGTGCATTGCACCCAGGACTTCTTCCATAACTCTACAGCCAACGACCCACTTTACCTCCTTGCTTTATTTAATGAAGAAAAATCATTCCACCTTTTGACCCAGCCCTAATTAGGACAGGTGATGGAAGTCCTATTTCCCTAAACCCGTCCTTACATATTTTCCCAGCTGGCACAGCAGTTACACTGGGGGATATTGGTGTAGTTTAGCAGCTTTGCTTGGGGGGTGTTGATGACGCACAAGGTGAACCCTTAGCAGGTATTTTTGCATTTTGTTTTGATTCTTATAGTAAAGTTCCCCACCTGGACTCCTGAGGCAGGATGTGTTAAGTCTGGCAGATTATTCAGGCGCTGTGCAGTATTTCAGATAACAGCTCCTCTGTCTGACTTCACAGATCAGAAAATATGTGCTTTCCTGTGTCAGTTTTAAATCTGAAAACTTGGACTCATTTCTGAGCCCTGTGACATCACTAACCCCAGACAAAGACGGTTTTTGGGTGACAGTCAAGGTGCCATTTCTTATGCTCTGTAGAGCTCCAGTTCTTGGTTTGGGTCCCCATTCTGTCACCATAGTTGCAACAGCTTATGCTTTCAACTACTTACATTTTGCTCATAGGGCTATAAGATGACTGGCACCCAGACTGATCTGGTGCATGTTTTCCAGTGTTTCTTGTAGTAACATATGAAGCTTTTTTGAATTTACTTTTCCTTTCTTGAGGAATCAGAAAATGGACAAGCCTTTTTAGAGCATATTGGTAACTTGAGCAGTTCCTTATCTTTTTGTAACACTACGTCTCGAGACTCTAATGGACTTTTTGGAATGAAGTTTTTTTGTACAAGACCCAGGACTAGAAAAGGCTGGAGATTGATGGCAAAAAATGTGGATTGTTTCACAAAAGGTAGGATTATTATTTGATTTGTATTCCAGCCAGGTTTTAAATTCATGAAGAATTGAAACTGGCATAGGAGGCTGTTCTGAATACGTAACAAATATTGAATTTATCTCTTGTCCCCGTTAGTGAAACAAATAGGGATGTTCAAATGCTGCACATCAGCGTGACGCTCAGAGGATGTTAAAATTGCCATGTGACATTCTAACGGTGAAAAACGATCAGAAATAATAGGATTGATTCTCCAGTTTGAAAAAAAGTACAAGTGCAACAACAACAAAAAGGTGAAATATCCCTCTTCCTTTCTCCCTTCTAAAAACAAAGCCAAAACTCACCTATTCAGGAAATTTCACATTTGACAGGATTATTGCCTAAATGACAAACTGACAAGTTTTGTCCCTCTTTACTTGTTCCAGCCTCACATTTACTTGCTAATCCATACAAAGTTTTTCCAAGTGCTTCACGCTGGAGGATGTTGGCTCTTCTCTGAAAAGCAGTTTCTCAACCAACCTATTTCCTCCTTCGGACTCAGCGATCTGGCACGAGAGCAAAACACTGCTTGCTGCAGCTCAGGCCAGAGGCTCTGGAAGAATAAAGAATAAAAGTACAACCTCCCCAGCTGGTGTGAATGCTGGCTTCTCCATGGCACTCCTGCATCCCTCTCTTCCTCTGTCGCCTCATTTCATTTCATATCAATGCACAAGGTTTACTCCTGACACAAAGTACAAGGGGGCTAAGAAATTGAGTGATCAATTTAGGAGCTGCTAGCCAATTATTTTCTGGGCTAGCACTGGTGTGCAATGCTTCCCATTGCAGACGTTCCTCCCTCCGGCTCTCCAAGGGGCTGGAGAGTCATGTTCCATTGCCTGCAGAGCCCTGAAGGTCCTGTATCCTCTCAGCCAGGTTGGCCCTACCTGTGCAGCCCATCAGCACATTCCTGGGTCGGCTTGAGGAGAACCACTTGAAAATGGCTGGAGATAGTCAGTGCCCTTCAGGAATGTGCTAAACAAGCGCACTCCCCTGCGCTCTGCAGCTGCCTGTCTGCAGATCCTGGTTTCCAGCCAGGGCACTGGGGAACTGTAGTTGCCTTGACCTGATTTAGGTCCTGCTTAACTGCCCAAGTTTACAGACGTGAACCAAGAAAAACAGTGACGTGCACTCGCCACAAAGGCAGGGACTGACAGGCGAAATCGCAGAGGTGTGGACTGATGGCTAACGGCTCACCCCTGCTGTGGACAATCAGAAACTTTGGCATCTCCTTTTTAGAGATACCATATCCCTTCCTTATCTTTTTTCTCCTTTTTTCCTTTTTTTTTTGTTTTTAGAAAAACCTCACAGATCTGGGAGGTGGATGCACTCCAGATAGCAGCCTTCCTGAGAAAGGTGGATTAGCAATTATATGCTGTGCTGGTCAACTCCTTTCTTCACACATTTACTTCTCTAGAATTTTCTTCTAGCACACACCAGTGACCCTCCTCCAGCCTGAGTTGTTGATTTTGCTCATAAGCTCCCTGAGTTTTGGCCATCCTGGCTAAGGACACCTTCCCACCGTGCTTGAGGCTCTTCTGCTCAAGCGTGGGGATTGTGCATGTCCCTTTAGCCCAGTCAGCACCTGGAAAAGAGAGTAAGAGAGAGCGATGATGAGTTCTGCAGACGGAATTATCATGTCTGCGGTGATGTGGTGGGGACTGGATGGACTTACACCAAGCTAGAGAAGGGTCATGGCCATTTACGCTCATAGAACTTTAGATAAGGACTTTTTTTGCTGGATTCTTCCAAGTATCTTTTCTGTAAGGATCACTCATAACACAACATTTTTCTGTTGGATTTCACTGTTTCCTTAAAACCCATTGTCCATCCCCCAAGATGTTAAAGGAGCTATGCTCTCTTCTATTATTACACCGCATTCAATTTCAGTTTTTTGGGACTCTGGCACTTCAGTTTGGGAGAGGTTGCCCATGCAGAACTCCTCTTATACAATTAATGAGTAATGCTTGCTTGAGAATGAAACCCAGATTGCAGTACTCTTGACAAAAACCTGATTAAAGGAGGAATTTTTCTATGGCTTTTTAATCAAAAGTCTTTAGTATAGAGATTCTCAGAACAGTTTGTTCACATTCTCTGCATCCTCCAGACCAATCTCTGTATCATTTGGATGCAGCACTTGGCTTTTGCAGGACCCTGATGTGGTCTTTCACTCCCCAGGTCTTGTATTTTCTACTTGTTTAGAGAAAAGAAGGGATGGCACAAAAACAATTTGGTAAGATTCTGCTATATTAAAAAACAATGTTGCATTTCCACCTTTCACTTCATATTTCTATGTCCAGCTTTGGTCCACAGAGACTCCAGATTCAAGTGTGTTAATGGCAATATTTTTTTAGCTATCAATGTAACCCTTTGTTTTTGTAACCTTGGCTTGATCATAAAGATCCTGTAGCTAATGAAGTTCAAAATATTTTGTGGTATTAGACAAAGCTAGGAACATAACAGCCTGATCAATACCTTTCAGTGACAATTTTACTCCAAACCTGTGTTTTGAACATGAACCTTCAAAATATTTTATTGGCCAAGACAAACGGTGTCTGTGCACAGTTCTGTTTTTACAGTATTTTAATTCCAGTGAATCAGTACAGTAAATATTGATACACTGTTTTGCCTTCAGTATTTTTGGACTTCTGTCAAATTAATTAAATAGTAAATAGCAGAGTGGATACCCCAGCACACTGTCCTATTAAATGCTAAGCAAGATTAGAATGCCTGATAAAAAGGTCTTTATGCTCCTGCAAATAAAGGAAGGACATGGTGTTACAGCAGCCTTTGTTGGCATTTCCCAGGTGGTTTTCTGAAGTGAACATTTACTTTGTGCTCTTTAACAGATGAGGAAGCTTCACTGCTGTGAATGCGTGCGACATACTTTTATAATTATCTGTCCATCCTCGGTGCTTATTTTCTCCATTTTCATTATGATTCCTCCAATTTACAGATTTTTTTTCCTTCTCCTTCTCTTGCAGAACTGAAGGAGACACCCGTAGGTTGCTAACTTCCATCCGTGGCGGTGTCTGCAGAGTTTGCAGCTGCTATTTATCTGCCTGCACGTGGATCACCTCGCGTCTCTCTGGGACGCCCTTCATCCGCACACGGAACGAGCTGTCCTGCTATCCCTGGTACTGTCCTCATCCTGTGAAAACCTTTTATGTCTCCCTGCGGAGAACACCAAGCAGAGATGATTTCTGTAGATACTGCCGACCTCCCAGCTCTGTGGGGCCGGGTTAGGAGGTGTGCGTTCCTCCTCCGGGGCTGGGAGGGAGCAAACATCGCGGAGCCCCCGCGGGCAGGAGAGGTGCTGCTGCCACAGCCCTCCCTTCTGGGGAGCAAGAGAGCAAAACATGTTGTCTGCAGCGTTTTGCTTGCTCAGCATTGGCCAGCAAACCCTGCAGGCTGTTACAGTAGAAGTTCACACTTTCCAGCCTATTTATTGACTGCATTCCTGGCCCTGCAGTCATCTGCCTTAGCAGAGCATGTGGCCAAGGAAGCGATCGAAATCCATTGAATTACACGGGCTGGTTTTCCAAGTGGGAGACCTGGGCACCTCCATTTCACTTTCTCATTTATCTGTTCACGTCTTGTGTGCTTATCTTTTGTATCGATTTGCTTCAGAGATTACAGAACTCCAGCTCTGGCTTTGCCTCTCTGACTCCACAAACTCTGACGATTTAAGTGCTTTAGTGCCAGGTTTCTGCAAACTTGCTTTTCCCCCCTGTGTGCTTAACTTGGAGATCAGTATGTTTCAGCTTTTAGTACAACTTGCAAGCAAAACTGAATCCATATTGATACTGAGGGATGCATTGGCTTTTACTGACAGATACTTAAGCTCACATTCATCACATCTCAGCCTTCCCAAGCAAATTTTTTTCATAAAAACAGATTGAAAGCTTGACCCAGATAGACTTCACAAGAAAGTTTGTTGTCACCGGGAACTGAAAACAAATCTCATGGAATATGAAGCAGACTTTTTAAATAGATGACAGTCTGTATCAGTAGAAGTTTGGATAATTGCATTTCAGCATCCTGGATTATCCAATTTCCATGGAGGCGGGGATACCTGGAAAGCAATCTGCTTTGCAGAGAGGTTGTAATAACTTCCACATAGGTGTGTAACAGGGCATATGCGCCAGTGGATCCAGGTCTTACACAGTAGTTCTCCTTAGCAGATAGTTTGATGTAAGCTCTGGGTATGATCTCTTACAAATCCTGTAGGTCTTAGCCCCCTCAGAATTCCTCCTGGTTTAAAAGAGAAGTCTGTGGTCCAAATCCAAATGAAGTTTCCCCTCACACTCAGGAGCTCCTTCCCCATTGTTCAGAGTGAGCAAGGCAAATACCTCTGCAGAGCCTGTTTGAACTTGCATGTTCTTACAGAAGGGAGCATAAAGCAGTCTGACATGGTTTGTTATTTTCTTTTGGAACATTGGATATGTCTGTGCTCCCTTTTTCATTTTGTTTTCACTGTCTTTCTTTTTCCATGAGAACTCATTCAGGAGAGAGCAAGAGAAGCCCTTCAAAAGAAGGAGGCACAGTGTGGGATGGAGTGACCTTGAGGATTTTGCTCCTGTCATTGCCCTCGCCACCTCTTGAGAAACAGCAAGAGAAATGGATTGTGGAAATCATTTCATTTTCTCTCATTTTATCAGCACAGATGGAAAGCAGGGCTGTATCTAATCTCAGTCCAGAATCAGCTGGAGTTGGACTGATAGTGTATAAAGACAGCAAAGGCAGCACACCTATAAATTTACCGAGCTGTAACTTATGCTGTGTGAGCTAATAAGACAGCTTTTCAGTAGTTTATGCTTAAGGAAGATAGAGATACAAAGCCATTTATTTTGACATTCCCTTTCTTTAAAATACTCCCTAGTCCTGCACCAGATGTTGCATTTCCTGACATTTCTGCTTTCATGCTTGCTTTAAAGTATCTCTTGGAAATATAATCTAACAGGCCCAAACCGCTAGGTTCTTCCTCAGGCAAGGTACATGGATGAGAGCTCGTCAGCATCTCACTACCAACCCTATTCAATAGCATTCACCCAGATGGTCCTGAAGTTTGTACCACAAAGCATCTTTTAGCTTTCTCTTTTGGATTTCTTCTTCTCTCTCTGTCTCCTCCTTCTTCTCCTTCTTCGTCTTCCTTTTTTATTAATTTTTTTTTTTTTTTTTTAATTTGTCCCCTGAGTTCTTCCTGCAGCATTTGAAAAATTCCAAAGGATCAGTGATGCCAATGTGGCGCTTTGCAGGCAGCCAACTGCACTTCTAAGCCGCCGCCCAGGAATGTCTGTGACCACATTTGGCAGCGCTGCTGCAAAGAGGAACTATTAAGACTTGTTGAGGGCCAGGACTGAATTGCCCTCTTACCTTAGACTGTGGTTCCTGTGATTCGGGGTTAAGTGGAGGGGCATGTCAAGCATGCCCGTTAGGAGCAGATTGTTGAGTTGGACATTTTGTCTTTGAACAGGGTAAAGGAGCTGCTGCAGAGCATTCCAAGGGAAATATTAAGGGGACACTTAATGTAACGTGCAGCTCCTACATGTGTTCATTCATGCACAAAAACTCGATTAGTACATTACATCCACAATGTCTCCCATCACCAAGGGCTTGTCTGACACATTTCTGTAAGGATGAAGAATCGAGAATCATGTACACTAAAGCGCAACGTGTACAAGTAGCAAGAAACATCATTACTTCTGGGGGCAAAAAAGCCTCTGTGGATTAACCAGCAAACTGTTGAAGCACGAAGACATCAGTGTTACATTGGCACCGGTCTACTTTGTATTCATTACTAAAGGCCTGGGTTGAAAATTAATATATAATCACCCCTATGAGTTTTATAATGAGATTGTTAATGTGGAAACTCTGGAAAAGCACTCCAGCCTTTACCTTATAGACACACTAATTTAAATTCAGAATTAACATGCATTGGAAATAAACACTGCAGCTTGTCCACTTGCTGCCTGAAAACACCAATTAAAATAAACCAAACCCACGAAAAAATTGTGTAGATGATGGTCTTTACATGGCCTGGATGCTATTAATCCAGAATCTAGTAAAATGCAAGAATGAAAAATGAGCAGCTGTTTACCCAGTTAGGAAAATTGCTGTGTGGGGAGGGGGACATCTCCAGTTTCTCTGGCTGCTGCAGAGCCATACTTCTGTTAAATCCAGCAAGTGTTACACCACCAGGCATAACATTTCATCTGGTAGCAAGACAAAGGTGATGTGGGAGATTTGGGGTCCTTTGTGGCTCTCTAGCAGTCTTGGGTGACTTCAAAACAAAACAGCTGAGATGGAGAGCAGAGGCCCTCAGGAGTCTGGCATCCTCAGGCTCTTTTAAGCCATTAGACTGCAGGAGCTGCAGTGCTCTTGCAATTCAAATAACACCGGTACATTATCGTGCAAACAAAGCTTTTTGATGCTGAGGTTAAACTAACTTCCTTTCAGAAGCTTTAAAGTTTCACCTTGTCTTACAAGAAAAACACATCACTTAGAGACTTGAGAGTTTTTGGTAAAAGCTGCAATGTTTTCTTTTTTTTTTTTTTTTTTTCTTTTTTCTTCTTCTTCTTCTTTTTTTTTTTTTTTTAACTCAGATGTATTTGGAAGAAGAGACACTTCCTAAGAAAGAAAGGCTAACAGGTGTCCAAAACTTTCAAGTTATAAAAATACGAGCTGTAAAAGTACATATGGGCCCTGTCATGAGTAAGTTTGTCTTTCCTAAAACATCCAATGTGGCCATTGTTTGATGTCTAAATTCATTTTTGTATATTAATTTATAAATACACTTCTTTTCTCCAAAGATCTCCAATTACTATAACATCTCTTTAAGGGATAGAGAGTGTTACTGTTCCTGTAAGGAAGTGCTCTCCTTACAAGACTTTGAGTCAGATTTCTCATGCCTGCTCCAGTTCCTTTCTGGCTTTCGAGCAGCAGGTAGGAGCCAAATATCCAGCAGATCTCTCCATCTGATATTCATGAGATGTTACAGGGGAAGGAAATACTGAAAATGGGATATGGTGGGGTCAGGGCCAGCGGTCCCACATTAAATGGATGTCAGTTGTTTCTGGAGGCATGGACAGGCGTCGGGTCTGATTTCACCTGAATTCACCACATTGTGGAATAGCATTATTTTATTGCACCAGAACTGCAGCCTTTCAGGCTCCCAACCATCCATGGCCTGGGGCTGTGGGCTGGCCAGGGGCACACTCTGGCCTTCAAGGGACAGACCCCTCGTTCCTGCAAGCCACTGCCTCAGTCAGTGCTGCTGCATTGGTTTCTGAGTTGTTGCATCCCAGAAGAGCTGTGGTGCTGCTGCAGAGTCAGAAAAAGACAGATCCAGTACAGAACCAGCCCAGGAACCACAGAATCAAAGCTGGCATGTGGGGTGTTCTTCCTCTTTTTCTGCCTTCCCTCTGCCAGCAATTGGTTGCAAGGAGAAACCACCTTGGCTTTGAGCTTTGTTGTATGAATAAAAAAGGATTGGTGAAAGAATAGTAAAAGGAAAAAAGAATTTTAAAATCAATGCTACAATTTAGTTCCACTTTGTGCCTTTATCTCTTCTTTTTCCAGAATCCTGCATCAAACTGCCCCCATCAGATGGATATTAAATGTAAAGCTGGAGCAATGTTGAGCCCCAAGGAACCCAGTGGGAATTCTGCTTCCTTTCCAGCAGCTTCTCACCCCTAATGTGAAATTTGGGGAATATTCATTTTCATGCTTCCCCTTTCAATAGTCTCAGGTCTTTTCACTATCTGTCAGCAAAATCACACAGCACTCATTTCTGATCTAAATTTCAGACATCTCCCCTTAAGACCCTAGGATTTCATCAGCAATTAGAGCTTTAGAGACCTTTTGTCTTAAGTGATTATTACTGCAGAATTTATTCTAAAACTTTATCTGGCCTTACCCAGCCCATATACATCTGGACTGCATTCCAGGAATGCCATTCCTTCTCCATTGTTTCTCTTGTGTTTTTATGTAACTATTCGAATCCAGAGATGCACTCACTTTTACATTGTAGACATGGTTTTAACTGGCACAGCAAACATTTCCCTACACTTATCTTTAAAAAAAAATATATGTAAAAGATAATCTAATCTTAAATTTAAAGTTTAACACAAATACAGGGAGAGATGACAACTTGTGAAACTATTTCTCTCTAAGACATGCTAACACGGGTGATAGGACAGAGTACACATTATTTCTCAAATGGGGAAAAATGAATATTTAAGACCTACTTAGAAAGTTCTGCATTGCTGTTGACAGCAGTATTGTGTCTGAAGAGGATCAAATAGAGCTCATTGAATAATTCATTAAATGCATTTTGCAAAACTGTTCAAAATGTTTGTTTAAATTATTTATCCTGTTCAATGTGGCAAAACTCAGAGGGATCAGCTCTCCCTAAAATGCTGCAAATGTTTTACTGTATTTCCAAAACAAAGCAACCTTCCTATGACAATTATAATAGCTTGATGCTATTTAACTTGCCTCCTTCTGAAAGGAAACCTGATCTATCAGCACCATTTATCAGGCCTGGAATGGACACTTGGCCCGGCTCAGGGATGTAAATGGGTTGTGGAAAGGTCTGGGTTAGCATAACCAGCCCTCTCAGCTTCTGAGTGAGTGAATGAGCTTCAGGCAGGGCTCGCATTATCTCAGCAGTGCTTTCCATGGGGCTCTGATTGATGAGGGCAATGGCACTGAGCTCTGGTTTTTACCTTCAGCTTTGCCCATGACCGTGGCCACTCACACGGATTTTGATTTGTGCTCAAAATCACGGAGTATCCTGGAGCCCCCCGAGTGCTTCCCAGAGCCCTGAGCTCCAGAAGATGCAAACAACCCCGCTGTGGACTCAGGTACTCATCAGATGCACAAAAACACATGAGCCTCAGATTTCAGAGCTGTTCTCACCTTGTCCAGGCTGCACTTCTCTAATCTTCTGGTGATGCCTGGTGCATATTCAGGGAACACCCTGAGTGGAAAACCATGGCATGTAATTGTCTCCATGTACCCTCAGCAGCAGGACAAGGAAGAATAGCATCAAAGCATGACTGTTGGGCCACAGTTGAGAAATGCAAAATGCACCTAAAACAATTCCCCCTCTCCTCTTTATGTATCGACATGACCTGAAGTAAAAATTTATTAAAATACAGATAAATGCATTTGGCTTGTCAACACAGTGCTCTGTTTACCCCCATCTGACAGATCCATCTCTGTCTGGCAGAAGTTTTCATTTGCCATCACTGAGAAAAAATAACTCCCAGAAAACTGAGGCAAAACTGATTGCAAAGTGGATATTAACAAGGACACACTGCTTACTGAAATTCTTTTAAAATACCACTGGATGTTCTTGCAAGTGAAAGAGAGGGCTATAAATATTCGCTGCAGAAACAAACCAAAATAAAAATGAAATGCCTGAAATGCAGCAAGATCTTCACTTACATAAGGAGCATCATTTATCATTTTTGCAGTGGGTAATTCTGAAGGGTGATTTTTCCCCCCCTCTCTTATTCCCCCTTTTTTTTTTTTTTTTTTGTGGTTTCAGAATGTCCCTGCATTTGTATAACATTCTCTTTTGTTCTGTCTTGGGCTACACATTCCTATATGGCTATCAGAATGTAAGTGTCATTAAATCCAGAAAGCTCCGTAAACTGCATGAGTTTGCATGAACAAGAGCTTTCCACAGTCCCACAGGAGTGGTGAGAACATCACAAATATTGAGTGGTCACCCTGCTGCCATCTCTAAACAGCCTAGATGATCTTTTTCCTTTGAGTTGTTACTTTAATATTTATGCTCACGACAAGTTGAGCAGCAGAAACTCTGCTCAGAATGGGTTCCAAGCCTAACCTTCCCAATGGGTAAGCTGCCGTCAGAAATATTCATGTTTTATTCAATTTTTGTGTGACTAAGAGGCTTACAAGGGAAACGTAGAAAAAGGTTGCCTCCTCGGAACTAAACTACTCTTGGGGAGACACAGCAGCTTGTAAACCTCTCAATTTGCTGTTTGCCTGACCAGTTTTACAGCTGGTTCTGCTCATAAATGTCTGCCGGGTTAAGTACTTTTGAATAATTGTCTAGTAATTTTCAGGTGCTCAGCACTGGCTCAAACACTGGTAGTACCTACACCAACAAGCAGAAGGAGATACTACCCCAAGCAAAGATTGCAATTTATTCTCAGTTCCAGCAGCAGACCCGACTTTCTGCAGCTTCTTCCACAGGATTAAAGCCAGCACAGAGCAGTGGCTTCCCTGTCCTGCAGCCTCAGCTGAGCCCTGCCTGGAGAGCAGGGCTCAGGGTCCCTCCAGAAAGGGAACCGAGCTACACTGCAGAAGATTTTAACCTCTGCCAGCGTCTGCTGTGCTTGGGGCTCAGGCAGGGCCATCTGGAAGTGCCTCATGCCCGGGTGTCCCCTCTGTAAGTGCATGGGCTGGTTTTGCTCTGTGAAATTAAATAGGGAAGAATTTGATTCTTCTCCTTGTGCTAAAATTCCCAGGCTGCAGCCACCCCAAGGAGTAGCTCTATATTCCCACTGTCCTCCCACTCACTTCAACAGCATAGTGGAATAATTTAAAAGTACTACATGGCTATGGAAAAGCCATGTGAAACTTTTAGCAGAGCAACAGCATAATTTCTGCTTGAAATTCCTTAAAGATCAATTAATTTCAGACTTGTCCTTTAAAGCTGTGTGAACTGGATCAATAGTGTTTTTGCTACAGGATATTTTCCCATGCTGGTGTGGTTCTTGTCTTGCTAACACAGAGGCACAGAAAACAGGCTGGAAGGGACCTCAGAGGGTCATCTTGTTCATCCCCCTGGCTCAGGAGAGGATTACTCGCCCTCTGTGCTCTGCTAGCCGTTTAAAAAACCCCAATAAATGGAATTTCACTGGACAATCTGTTCCAGTGCCAATTACCCTTGCCACTAGAAAGTTTCCCTAATGCCTGAGCAGGATGTTCCTTGCTGCCACTCATGAGCGATTCTTCTTGTCCCATCTGTGGTGGAAAAGAGCAAGAATTTGTGACTTCCACCCCTCTGGCTCTTACATACGTGAGGACTCTTTGTCTCCTCCAGACTAAACAGGCCTCAGACTCCAGTGGTCCTTGTTTTCAAGACCTTTGGTCATCCCTGCTGTCCTGTGGACTCTTGCCAATGGCCCACATCTTTCTTGAATTGTAGTGCTAAAATAGGATGGAGTCTTCCAGCTGAGGCCTTCCCAGCGCGATGTGGATGGAAATGATTTTGTGTGGCTGTACGTGTTAGAGACAGGACTCCTGGGTATTACATCTCAAGGCCTTTAGTGAATTTGTTGTAAAATATGGACATTCCTGACACTTACTTAACTTGTGATGCCCCATAAACCTCAGGCTCTTGCATGCAGGTCTGGTGTGTTGATGGTCAGACACATCCTGCATTTGTGCAATCAATTATTTATATCAATTGCAGAAAATTCTATTTGTTCTTATTGGCTTTCATCCTTTCTTGGCCATTTGCCCAATCTATAAGATCTGTATGAATTTCCAGCACATTGCAGACTTTCTAGCTTGATGCCATCTCCAAATTTAATAAACATATTATCTAGTCAATTGTACCAGTTATTATGTAATGTATTTAAAGATCAATGACAGCCTTTTAGAATATCCTAACCCTTACACTTCTCTTCTAAGAGGAAGCTGTAGATAGGTCTTCCTGAGAACAGTTTTTCACACTTTGTGTTCCCATCTTGCATAAGTTTATTTCAATCTGTTTCTCAAATTTGCTGATAAGAATACCACAAGGCACAGTCAGAATTTCACTGAAGTCAAGGTATATCTCCAAACAGTCTGGAAGATTTGAATCTCTTATTTCTAATGTTTCTGTAGCACACATGATCATTTTTGATACCAGAATTGGTCTTCTGAGCTCAGACCTAAAGCCCTGTCCCCAAAGTCACGATTCTGCCAGGAGGCATAAATGTGCACTTGGCTATAATTCTGCTGCAATATTAACATTTTAAATCCACACTCTTAACAGAACCATCATCAGTCTGTCCTTCCTGAAATAAATCATTTGCCTCATTGAGGCTATCACTGAAATACTGAAATAAGCCCTCTCTTCCCTCCTTCCTCAGCACAGTCAGATGTGAGGGGTCAATTCATGGCTGCCCAGGAGTGCTGGAAACTCTTCCTGCCTTGAGGTCCCACATGTCACAGGGACCAGAGGGACACGGGCATGTGAATTCAGGGGGAAGCTGTGCTGATCCATAGCAACTGAAAAATAGAAAGGTGAACACCATCTCCCAGCCAGCCTCCAAACTGGAGAGATTGATTGCACTCAGTGAGACTTATTTGATTACTTGGTCCCCTGAGTAATAATGGGTTTCCTGAAGACTAAAGAGAGTAACACAGAAAAGTCAGAAAGAAATATGGGGACGTATTAAAAAGTAACTATGAAAGGGAGAAAAACATATATGAAACCACAAGGCATGTAATTAACTTAGCATGGGACTAGATTTGTTTGCTTAATTATTCTGTGCAGTTTCATAGAGCTCTGAAACAAGTTCATAAGTGGCTTAAAAAAACCCCAGAATTGACTTTAACAAAATATCATTAAATTTGTGAATGAAAATCCTGGTCTTCTTAAGGTCAATGCCTCCTCTTGGTTCATTCATCCTGGGATCTCTCCTTACACTGAGTGTGGAGTTCTTGGCACTTTGTGAAGCATTCACATGCCTTAATTTAGGACTTCTGGCTTAGGTATCCTGAATTGCTCTCTGGAGGCTGCATTGACACCACAGGGAGCTTGATCCTGAGTTAGACCTAAAGTTAGAATATGTCAATGATCTCTTCTGTGCATACAAGTTTTATAAGGAAAATATTGTGTCTGACCAATGCCTCGGCGAGATTCTGTGTCTCACAGAGATGTGACACAGTAAACAGGAAATCAAGGAGGCAGCTTGTGTTTCCACAGATATGGTAGATGTCAAATGCCACTTAAAAGGTGCTATACATAACTTTGCTGCTTCTGGGGAAAATGAAATTCATGGAAAAGAAGCATAGTTTGACAAGCCAAAGGATCTAAACAGAGGTGGAGTATATTGCACAACCCTACCAACTTTGTTTTCCATGAGGGAATTTTGATTTTCTCTGCAGTCTTTATCTCCTCACAGTGGCAGAAGGCCTTACACATGGGTGATGATGAGAACTTGGAAGTGCTACTTCTTGGGGAGCTCCCCAGTGAAACCAGCCTGCCTGGTAAATGTAGCACTAAATGTCAGATCATGTCCTTGGAAACAGGGAAAAATTAGTGACGCTCCTTAGGATGGGAGCAGAAAAGAACATTCTCCTCAGAGTTACCTTACAGAGGAGAGAAGACCTTAAGCAAAGAGAAATGAGGCTGAGGGAGGGGTGAGTCGATGGGAAAGCCCTGTGCAGGTGGAGAGGCTGCAAGCCCCCTTGAGGACTCTGACCAAGGAATGACAAGGAGCGATCAAGAAACCTGCAGGTGCTCTGAAGAGTTTGGATGTTTTGTTAGATCTGCATATTTCTTTCAGTGTCTGGCTCGCAGCAGAATTGTGTTGCAGAGTCCAGGTGTTTTGTGATTCATTTGTTACCTGCATCTGGAGAGGTGAGCTGGGAACCAGGGAGTCTGCAGGACCCCAGGCCTGGGCAGGGATGAGAACCACAGGGATCGGGCATGGCAGGGAGGGGCTGCCAGCGGGCTTGGTGTGGCACCTCTGCTGTAAACTCAGCTTCTGAAATGGGAACAGAGCCTGTAATGCCAGAGAGATCAAATGGGGATGTCTGCAGAGTCACTGTGCTGCTGATCTCAGCTTGGAACCATCAGTGACACAGACTGTCATTATAAAGTGGGACGGGACCCGAAATAGTGCATGGCTTTAAAGCAATGAGCAGCAGAGCCCATCCCCACTCATCTCCGTGCAAACACAGGGTGCTAAAGCCTCCACAGTCCTTCACAAAATCCCTATTACTCATAGCAAAGAAAAGAAAAGGCCATCCTCCCCCTTGCTCAGAGGAACCTGGATGCACTTGTGTGCGCACAGGCAGGAGATGTGAAAGTCCAAGGGATGCAATATCAGTGCTGCCCAAGGGAGCATGGACACAGCAAGGGATCTGTGGTGCTGTGGGCCATGCTGAACCTGCTGTCAGGAGCTGTTCGTCCAGAAAAATGCCTTGGCACGGGCTGACTGCTTTGTCAACACTTGGCTGTGCAGAGGCTGAGGTTACTCAAATCTGGCCTTGCCCCATTTTTCATACCAACATCAACCTCGCTCACCTTTCCCATTCCCACCGGCCTCTGCCTGGGTGAACATGTTCAATCTCTTGTTGGAAAGCCTGGTCTGGGTCACTGGCAGCTGACACCATCCTAATGCTGGCCAGGAATATGTGATGGGAAAGAGGAAGGCTTAGCTTTTCTCTAAATAAAAATTCAGAGTCTCCCTTAAAGTTGAAGTTGTGGGGAATTTTGCCCCCTGACTAGGAGTGCAGGATCAAGTCCTCTGAGAGACAGGGAGTTTGTATGATTTAGTTCAAGGATAAGGAAAAAATAAAAAAAGAATGACAGGCCTAATTCATGCTTTTCCAAAATTATTATTTTTCAGCTAGGGAAGGAGGAGACAGGATGTGGTAGAAAAACATTTACAGGAGTTTGGCATGTAAAAACCTGAATGATGGATTAACAGCTAATGCCAGATTTTACCTGCCTTTAAGCAGGTAACATTTCTTCAAGCTCAACAAGCTCCTGCTTGCCTAGAGCTATACTTTTCTCCTCCAGATGAGTGAAGCTAAAGAACCTCGTAGAGTTTTCATTAGCTCCAACTTTCTCTCAAATGTTTTCTTCTGCAAATTTAATTTCACTCAGGGAAGCAGTGGCACTTGGGAAGGATATATCTAAATGAGGATCCTTTTTTCTTGTGGGTTTGGAGGTTTTTTTGCTGGGGTGTGCCCTGAGCTCTCTGGGATGTGCAGCCCGCAGAGTCTCATGCACACAATCACAAGGCTAAGGGCAGGAGCTGGAATGCAGAGGATAAAGCAGAATGTAAATCCATTCAGCGCAGCAATTTAAGGTGTGGGAGGTCTCCTCTTACGCATAGAAAGGTCCTGTCAGTAAATGAAGCAAGAATCTTTAGCCTGCAAAACAAAGCTGTCTTTTGAATCTCTGGTTTCCCCTCTGCATTGTGTGTGCCTGTAAAAGACACATAAAGCAGCTCTTTGCCCCCTCCCTGCTTTTGCAAAATGTCTACAAAACAGATCAGAATGGCAAATGGCTACTGTATGTGCTGGTGACTGCACATCCTTCCCACTGCATTGGGAGTAAATGGTTCCTTTCCTGCCTTTTTTGGCATGTCCCGTGGTGTCTCTCATAGGAATGGGAGTTTATCCTCCATGTCTTGCCTAATTTTCCCCTACATGATTTTAGTTTTCCCACGGTAAGATTAAGCTATTCTATATACCATCAGTCCCATAATAGTCAGTGAACTTTAAGTGAACTCTAACATCTAGACTCAAGTCATTACATTAAAACCCCATAAGTTGATTGGATAGCTGAGTATTTTAATATTAATCTCCCCACTAAATGGCCATATGCACTGCACAGACTTTCATACAAATGTCTCTCCTCGGAGCGCAGGGTGACTGAAAAGGCCAACTCACTCTGAATGTGGCACAAAGTGATTTAGTAACATACCCTGGGAATAAAGTGGAATTTGTCATCCAAACAGAAAATCAAAATGTGAGTAACTCCAGTCTCTGCAAGCCTGGAAAGCTGGACCTGCATAAGCAAGGAGAAGGGTCTGGGCTCTGAAGGGGTGAGGGAGTGCAAACAGCAGGGCTTACACTGTGGTTTTAAGGACATTTCTCTTCCCTCCCATTCTGCAAACCATTTCTTTGGCATCCTTTTCTTTTCATTCAATGAGCAGATTGTTGGTGTCCTCTGATTCCTGACAATGACATTTAAAACCTCTCCCAATTTGTGAAAAACCTAAATTCAAGAAAGTCTTGTTTTTCACTGCTTAGGCCTTCTCATTTGGGGGAGTGATAGCTCTGTGCTACTGAGGCTCTGCCCTAACACAGAGTCCCTTTATGACCTGGCTTAAGTGAGAAGTGAACAGTTTTTCTCACAGGGAGTAGTTTTTCTTCAGTAAATAGGAGATTTTCTCACCACCATCACTTGTGCCTTCTCCTCCCTCCCTCCAGTTCAGATGGAGTGAGACAATGAGGGGGAAGAGATAGGGCCCAGCACGGGTTCTCCTGTGCCAAATCCTAGATCCTCCTCCAAGGGGGATAGGGGCATGCCAAACCCTACCTGTTAACGAGCACGTTTAACACTAAGGACTTCCATTCTGCTTTTAGGAACCTCAGTATGGTCTCCTGTTCTTTTTATCCAGCTGCTTAAAAAACCGTCTCCTCAAATGTGAAAGGTCAAATTCCAGCCAGCCAAGGAGTGGTGTTACCTTAGAAATATTTTGAAAATTCCCAAAACTTAGATAAAGGTCCAAAAAGAAATTTGGGACTGATGCAAGCCTGTTTAAGCTAATGGGACTTTTTTGTATTGCTTTCAAAACGATTTGGATCTGGTTGTCTGCAACAGCTACTACAAACCAGCTCGTGAATGAAGGCTGGACGAAGAATTTCCTGCCTGCTCTGTTTTGGTGAAGCAGCAAAGAAGGAGGGGGAACACTGCTTTTAAAGAGATAACTGAATTAAAACCCATTTGGCTTCAGATCAAAGATGGCTCAAGCCTATCATTTCAAGTATGTGCAGGACTTAGCAATTGCACTGAAACATTGGCAAGACCTGAACTCACACAAAATAATGAAAATGTCTTTGCCAATAAAAAGCAATTTTAAAAGATACAATGCAAGGAGGTAGAAAAGGTTAGGCACTACAACTCTGGAAAACATGAGAATTCTTCCTGGAATGAAAGAATATATCTGTGGACAATTTAGCAAAGAAGACCATTTATGCTCTGCTTTGGATGGAATAAGACTGCAGCACAGACTGGCCCTTATTGTGCACAAAGTTTAGGCTGTATTACTCTAGTGGAAGCCTTTTTATTTTTTTTTTTTAATTTTTTTTTTTA
>VZRN01000800.1:2602967-2617536 GCA_013397935.1 Dasyornis broadbenti
AATGAAAGAGCCAAAGATTTATTTCTGGTTAAAGCAGTGGGTACTGGAGGCAACAGAGCTTTGCTAGTTTTCATTAGCTGAGGAGCTGGCTTGATGCAACCACATTGTACACGCCAATAAAACTGAAAGGTAACCAGCTGTTTTATTCCAACTACTATGTGGGGGTTTTTATTTTTCCTGGAGGAATTTTGCAATATATGATTTGTAAAAAATTACTTCTATATGTAATTAGTATAGCAATAAATATTTTCTGAACTGCAACTCTTCTTCTAATTTTGGTTTTCTAGGCAAGTCCAGCCAAGTCATAGCAAAGAACACAGCATCAGAAGAAAGTTATTGCAACAAAGCTGGAATCAATGTCAACAAAATAATGCCAATATCATTTGTAGGAGCAGAAATACAGAGAAATTTCCTCCCACATCTTGAAAAATGTACTTATAAGAAACTCTAGGCTTCAAATTTTTTTAAACACATTTTATAGAGGACTTTAAAGGTAATACTGAAAACGCTATCAGCTTAAGAAATCTGAGTCAGTTCCTTATATGAATAAAATTCATTCAGCACACACAGCGTGCCTTACTGCAAAGGAAAATGATCCTTAATATGTTACACGTCAGTTTTCATTTGGAGAGGGACAAAAGGAGCTGATGGCCGAGCACTTGCATGGCAATGCTCACACAGAGCTCCACTGCACCCTTTCTAAAGCCTTCACTGCTTTGTGTGGCACCAGGGACTTGTTTCTGCATTGGATTATTAGCACAGAGAAACTATGGACACACCAAACCTACTTGCTGATCCAAGGCAAGCAACTACTGAGCTGCAAATTGTCTCTTCATGATTTGAACAGGACAAAAGAGGCCCTGAAACGACCCAAAGCAGTGCAAAGACTTCCCTGAACATCCAATGACTTGTGTTGGAAGAGATTAAAATGTGTTTGCCCCTAAAAGATGATCTCCGATGTTGCTTTGGATGAGCTCTTGGGCAGGGGGGTCACACTGCTGAGCTTTGTGTTCAGAAGCCATGAGGCACAGCTGGAGCTGGAGGTGAAAGGCAGCTCCATGGATCCAAAGCAGGAGTCCATGCATCAGGTAAGACCCATCTGTAGCTTGAAAAATCGCAGCCCTGATGGGATCTGTGCCAGTTCCTGATATCCAAGCTCCATTTGATCCCAGATGTCACTGACACAAGTCTGGCAGGCAGGGTGGTTCCTTTTCTGTGTGCTAAAATTGAGTAAAAGGGGAAAAGTTGACTAATTTTGAATGATAGGTAAAGATAGATATAGAGAAAATACGTAACGGTAAAGAAAAAGTTGATTTCCATAACGTTATGAATGCACACTCTTCGAGTGTGCAGAGAGCCTCCTTTTTCCTTCCGAGCCATTAAAATCCATTAAGTCAAGACCTCAGGATCTAAAAGCTGTAAGTAATTAGGCATTGACCAAAAGAAACCATTTTGCTGCTGTGTCTTTTGTGTCAGTAGCATTCACATTAATGCAGAATGACCCACCAGAAGAGCTGATATGGTCAATAAGTCATGAACTAAAATACTTTCTTCTTCCATAATTGCTCCTTTATGTTGTGAATTTGCATTTTAATAACTTCCTAATTATTTATTTACTTGGTATTGTCCGTGGTATGCAATTTAAGGAGTTTTAACTGCGCATTTAATTGACTGTGCATAATAACTATTGGTGAAACATATGTAATTAGGAAGACTGTAAAATGTGTATTATACACAATAGTTACTGTTCAGGGCTCTTTATAAGAAAGATTGCAAAACTAATTAAAAACTTAATCTAGTCTAATCACAAGAACTTCTATATTTTGAAGTGCCTTGATTTGCGATACAGAGGCAAAATAAGATTTTCAAGAGCTAAATTATTTTGATCTCTGTTGATGTCATTTTGTCTGTTTTCCATGAGACATTCTGATGGGCAGAGCTTGGCTTGCCAGCCCTTCCATCCTTAACTGACTGTCCATGCTATTGTAGTCTTAATTCCACCTTTTAATCCTACCTGAAATCCACTTACTTGTGGCTGAATTAATAATAATTGCGAGCTCCTTGGCATCAGCTGCATACTACCTTAGTGCTACTTTACTGTCTGGAAATTCCAGTTCCTGGCGTCAAGGGGCTCCAATCACTTCCACAATTTCTAGAAATAGCTGTGACCTGCTTTTTTGCACCATTTCTCTCCTTTCAGGCTAACCTGAGCTCCTAGAAACAGAACGTTATTGAAGCGTGAGCTTTTTTAGTACTTGCTGCTCGGTAACTTAGTTTTCCCTCTTTAATTACAGGTTTCATGTTTAGAGTACGAAGAAGGACATCTTGTAAAGGCACCTTTTCATGTGTGGACAGACCATAAAAATGTAGGTAGGGGCTTCTTTTCCACAGCGGGTGCCCCTGTGATGTTCGGAAATGCCTCACTCTGCTCTGTTATCGAGCAGACCTGTTTAGAAAAGAAAGAAAAAAAGAACCTGACGTGCGACTAACTCCTACTTGGTCACCTCAAACCAGGCACTGTTTGGTCGTGTGGGACCAAATGTCAGGCTGGACAAAGAAGGCAAGCATACCGTGAGTTAGGCTATTGTGGAGAAAGAGGAGGAACAAAAACAAAGGGGACAACAGTGACATTTCTGTCGGTGCAGTGGGTGCAACAACACCCACTTGCTTAATCTCAAAATCTTGTGGGGTGCAAGCTGTCGTAGTTAACACAGCTGTTATTAAAACCCACTGCAGCATAAATGAGCCATTAGTGTTCTTACTGTTAATAACTGCAGTTTTGGGAGTCAGTCTAGGTGAAAATTATTTAATTAAAGTTGCCTTAATTAATGTAATTATTGCACCTAATAAAGAGGACAACACGTTAATGCTCCGCTGAAGAATACTTTTTTGCCTCTTCTATTGAAAGATTTAGTATTTACTGACTCAGTAAATTACTGTGTCATTAATTTATGCTTGGGGGATGAGGACGTTATTTTCAATAGAATTAAATCTACAACCTAGTGAGGTAAGGGACTCCTCATGAGATTTCTCATACTGTAAATCAATCAATCAATCAATCAATCAATCAATCAATCAATCAATCAATCAATCAATCAATCTCTCCCAGTCCAGGGCATTGGAGCACCACCTAAACTTGCTTTTATACAATAAGGGCACAAGGACTATTTATTTTTCTTCCTGATAGGGTAAATGGTGACTGTCAGAAGTCAGCTGAGGTGAGGATCTGGGAAGGAGGTAAAATGAATGTACAGGATGGGGAAACTACTAAAAACCCTTCTTTTACACAGGATCATGGACCACTTGGCAATAAGATCACATGTGCAGGCAGCAGGGGGATACATATTTCAATCACATCGACTTTTTAAAAAGTAATGTATTTATTTATTTCATGGTATCAGCATCTTCTTACTCAGTTTTACACTATAAAGGTGTTTATCATGCTAATCCCATTAGGTAGATATCCCTGCCAGATTTCCTGGGGAAAGCTTATCACCACTCCTATTGTTCCACTCTTTTTCACTGGTCAGGAGACAAGAGCCCACAGATTCAGATACTGAAATTTAAGACCTAATTAGCTCCTCACACCTTTGCTCCAAAGCACCTTGGAAGTATTAAACTACTAAGGCACTTAATCTGATGACCCAAGAGGGTCTTGCTCTTCCCTGGCAACGAAGGTTCACCTACAACACAAACGCAGGACAAGCAAAGGATTTACTTAAATCAGGGTTGTGACTTGACTGGCAGGAAAAAGGTAAAGCATGTAGAGTGGGTGGGATCTGCCTAGTTCAGATTTCCTCTCATCTGTAAAAAAAAAAATTGTTTCCATGTGTTCTTTCTGACAACCCCTCAGAAGAGGACTCAGGAAGTTAAACAGAAAAATGAATGCACTTGGAAAAAGCGAGACAAATTTGGGAGTCTTTCTGTTCCCACAGAGCTCTGTTTATTGAGCAGATCCAGCCAAGACGATCTTGGAGTAGCAGTGCAAGTGCTGGCTCCTCACCCAGGTGCCTCTTAACATCAGTTCAGTGAAATAACACATCTTTCCCTGCTTCAGTGTATGTGAGCACAGGCTGATATTCCCCAGGTCACTTGTTTTGAAGTTCACACATATTTTTTTGTAGTTTTCCTTTTAGACACTGTACTGATCTATTTCGTATAAAACCCAACTGTGTTTTCTTAGCCTTCTTCAAAGTGTTGTGCTGACATGGGATTAGATGAGTCTTCAATTTTCTTTTAACACCATTGCATTCCATTGGTAGCTTTCATAATCTGCTGGCAAAACCATGCAAGAATAAGACTGGCCCTACACCTAGATCACATTTAAATCAGAAAGCCAAAGTGGTCTGCGGGTTGTAAAATACCCCCAACTTGATACGTATGAAGTCCTGTGCAGGCCAAACAATAACTGAAGGGGAATTTATTTCAGCAAAGTCCTGAGGAAGGACCTGAGAGAAGGTAAAAGTCTTTCTAGCTGAGAGCAGGGGACAGAGATAATGCTGCTGGACTTGATGGAGGAACAGAGGTGGGTTCCTGTGGATAAATCCCAATTGTGAGCCAAAGAAGTTCATCAAGAAAGCACTTAATCAGGTAAAGACTAATGCCCTGTTGCTCATGAAGAAATAATAAAAAAAAGTAAATTGCAAAAGAAGTTTTTAAAATTGCAAACACATTCCGTCTTTCCCAGAATTTCAGTTTCCCAGTAAGCTCACAGCAGATATTTAGTCCCACATTAATAGTTGTAAAGACTCCTAAAAGTGCTAGGCTAAGGAAAAAATACACGGCCAGGTGCTGAAGGAGAATTTGGGCCAGCTGCTCCACAAACCATTCTGCTACAGAGTGTTTTAGAGGGAGGATCGCAGGAGATGGAGTGGGTGGCTTCAGCCAGTCTGTCTCTGAAATGGTCTGACTGAGCTGTATGAGAGGGGCAGCTTTGCTGTCTTCATGACAGGAGATAAAATTAAAATTTAACTACTACCTCAGTAAAGCCCCAACACCCCCCCTTATCCTTGGAGTCTCCTGTCTGATACACCTTGAAGGAGGAATTTCTTTGAAGGTCCATCAGTGAAGAAAGCCGCGGTGCTTCTTATCGTGGCTGGACTCTATTTTCAAGGCAAGGGAAATTCCAGTGAAACTTCAAGATCCATCAAGGTGGTTCAGCTCTTATTCATCACCCTCCTGGCATCCAGACTTGAAATTCTTAATGTGATTAGAGCTGGGGAAACGATTTTCATCATGCTCAGCTTTACAGCCCCTGGTAAAGTGCAAGACTTGAGGGTTGAGAGGAGGGGGTTCACTAAAAGCTCCCCCATTTGCAGCCGGGGTGAAATGGCAGGGCTCTGTCCCAGCTTGAGATTTCATGGCATATGAATGTCCTTTTCCTCCACGGCAAACAGAGCCAGAACAATTACACTCATCCACAACAGAAACACTGAAAAGGGGGAACACAAAACTTGAGCTGTAGTGGCAGGAGCACGGTCAGCCAGGAACAATGGCTGCGAACATTCTGACATTGAAGTTCTAAGTAATTCCATTTTTCCGTAAGGTCGCTAGCTTCTGGTGTGTTATTAAGCAACTCAGTAGAGATCTGTTAAAAGCATAACCTCCCCGCACAAAGGATACATTCTTTTTCTGGGTTTCTCCCTTTAACCCGTACTTCCCTTTAACACTTGCGCGCTCTGCAGTTGCCAACCGTGATTTTGCAAACTCGGTTGAAGCATTTCAGTGAGACAAATCACCCAGTTTCCTCCCTGCCACCCCCATGAGTTCACAGGCATAGCCTCCCCTGCTTTCACTCTGAAATTTCCCTTTGCTTTCCTGCAAATCCTTGGACTTTTTCATAAGATGCACGGAGATATTTCACTCTGAGAGAACAAACTCCTGACAAAAGGTAAGGATTAAGGTCAGTCGGCCATGGCAGGTGACTGTGATAATGAAGAAAGATGAAGCAGATGACAGAACCGAGCTGTGTCTTGTTCCCACCGGAATATGATGGAGGACGGGGTAGCACTCAGACAAAATACAAGATAATTGTCATGAGGAAAATTGTACGGAACAACTGATATGAACTCAGTTTATTGAGTTTTACTGATCAAATACTGTGGAAGACACTAGAGGTGTGGCCTTGACTTGGATTTCAGCAGATCACAAGGGTTTATGGGGGGCTGGTTTCAGGAATGTTGCTGAAGCCTCTCTTAGCACAATTACAGCGTAAAGCAGAGCACAACCTCACCCAAATCTGAGGTTTCGCTTTGGGCTGGGTTGAAAGTAAGTGCCAAACCAATGATATTGATTCGGGATCAGCTTTGCCACAAAGATAAAAGCTCTTGCAGCCAGGATGGGTCAATTAGCATCAACCCAAGTATCCTCCAGCTAAAACCTTCCCTTGCATGGGAAAAGACAAGTACGGGACTGTGGCTGACAGGAATAACTGAATCAGCACAGTCTGTAGTGGAGCACTTGTGGCCTCCTGAGCTTTCATCTATTCCTCTTTGCGACAAAGGAGGACTTTGGATTTTATAAAATTTGTAATTCCCAAAGTATTTTGGACATGGCATCTACTATCAAGGTGACAGAGAAAGAAAAGCTGAAGACCTCAGTATTAACTGACCATGTCAAAGCAACAGAGGAGCAGAACTTGCCTGAGCGGCAGCTTAAAACTTGTTTTTTCCTGGGTTGGAGAAGGGAGGATGTGAACATTCAGCCCTTGTCTCGTCCTCTTCCTCACAGGAGGTGAAGCTGTTCTCATTGTCATGTGTTCATTGTGAGGAGGGAGGAGGTTGTAACTCTACAGTCAGTCAGCTGTAACAGTGACCCCAGCAGTGGAGCTGGCCTTGAATAATGCAGGGTTTAGTACCTATCTTAATGCAAATTCTGCTAATTTGGCTGGAGAAGAAAGGAAATTCAGATCATTAACATAAAATAGAGGGAAAACAAAAGGAAGACACTGCCTCTTACAGCCCCATACACCTACTCCTTTCAGTTCCTACAACTACTACTACTCATGGTGTTTATAACAGTTATCTGCTCAAGTATTAAATTAATCAGAAAAAACCCTACAAAGTTAAATATATACCTGCTAACAGCGAAGGTCTGAATGTGTCCATAAAAGACGTAGGGAGGGAACTGTGGAATTTATGTGGAGTGACTGGAAACAGCTTGCTCAGTGCCTTTGAGGGCTTTTCCATCAGCATGGCACTTTTCCTTCATGAGGAATCTTGTATTATCCCATGTCTGCAGCGTCTTCTTCATTTCACTACAGTCCAGGGTTTTAATACTTCCATTTGCAAACCTCCAAAGACCTTGGTATAAGGCTGTGGAAGTGAAAGAAATCCTTTTTACCCACTTCCCTAGGGTTTAAATATCTTCATCTCCCTGACACTTGTTTTCATAGAATATTTGATTTTAGTTGCTTTCATGTGTGTTGTAGGCTCAGCTAACGTGGGAATCTCTGCTTCCCCAGTCAAGGGAGATCCACCTTCTGGGACTTTATCCTAACTAGAAATGATTGTCTGGGTTATTCAGAAATCTTTATGTAAATAACACTCCTGACATCTCTGCATAATTAGAGTCCCTCATGAATATGACATCCTGTGGTTTAGGGTAATGTATTAATTGATCTATGAAATATTCTGAAATCCCAATGGAATGCAGTTTATGTCCAATGAGTTTCTCTTTGTTTTTGATTCCATGCATTATATTCAGATAAATTCATCTCAATCCTATTAATCATTATTTCCTTCTAATGAAATGTTACTCTTCAAAATCCATAGCAGGAGCAGTAAGAAGTACTTATAGAGCTTTGACTTGTACCCTCTTCTGCAGGGCATGTGTAATTTGCTCATTGAATAATGATTTTAAAATGTTTAAAATCTAAACAAAACAACAAGTTCCTGCTCTTGTATTCAGGTGTGAGTTATCCATCTTTCATGATGAGACAGGCATTATAATTATATAAACCCTTGGGCCAGTATACACGAGCATTAAACTGAATTACGACATGATCAGACTGCTAGGGAAAGCCACAGTCATTTTGCAGAAATGGGGCCAAATTCTACTCCCCTGAAACTGGTCATGAAGCTACAGAAGTCAGCAGTTACCTTCCTGGAAAACTTGCTCCGTGCAGCCTAATGTAAATTTGGGATTTTAGCCCTGTCATTCTTGTACACTCTGCTGCCAAGAAAACAGCACTGAAACGAGATGATAATTTTTCAGTTTTACACTGCAAGTGCACCTCTGATGCTCTGTGAGACAATGGGAACAAAACAAGAGATGACTCGAATACTCAGATTTAAAATACGTGTGGTTTCCAAAAGCAGGGCTTAAAGGGGGAAAGTGAGAGAATTCTACAGCTACAATAGTTTGACCAAAGATCAGAGAAGTCAATGGGAGTCTTTCCATTTTTCATTCAATGAGATTTAGATCAGATCCCTTTGGGGACTCATAATGAAGTTTATTTCCATTATAAATATACAGTTGAGATGTCAAATTTTACTACCATCATGAGAAAAAGATTACACACAGAGTCACAGCCCAGCTGAAATTCACTTGAAAGAAAATTGCAGTAAGTTACTATTGCCAAGTTCTAAAGGGAATGACATTTGACAAGAAAAACATTCATATTTCATAGATACAATCACTAAATTTTATTCTTTCTGTGGTGATCAATCTACTGCACTCATTAATGAGCAATCCGTCCCTCTCAGAGAATGATCCTTACTGACCTTTTCCATCTCTTCCTCCTGATCTTAGCATATGGCTAGACAGGAGGAAAAAAATCATATATTTTTACACCAAAATAGCCAAATGCTAGTGGAATTTGGACGGGTGCACTAGTTGCAACCAACTCATTTTGAAGTAAATTTATTTTGTTGTCTTTTATAAATTAGCTTCTTTTTCTTTTTCCTTCTGAAAGACAAAGCATTAGCGCAAAGGTAATAACTTTTTTATGACCATAAACTAGACTGTCTGATTTATGGCTTTCTTTCTCTGGGTGCTACATTTATGTGAACCATATCCTGCTTCAGGATCAACCACAGCTTTTGTGAAGACCTCTGTACTTAAGAAATGAGCAAACCCAACACAACATGTTATTAATTACACAGAAAATTGGTATGGAACAGAGCCTGACAATACTTAAATCCAAATCTACTCTTTCCTGTTTGAAACATGCAGTGATCGACACACTTTCATCAAGCACTCAAAACTCAGAATTTTCAACCATTTCCACTCATTATAAACATAACTTGGTTTTGGTGGGTGGAATTCTCATTAGTCTCTGAGCCGGCTGGCATGTTTTGATAACTGAAAAACAAAGTCAAAATCTCAGCAATGGGAAAGCATGTTTGTTTATTTTCCCAAATGACCCTATTGAAATTCTCTCCCCAAATTAAAAACACTCTAATGCATATTGATAAGGTTCACATGCCCCTAACTTTGAGGGATACCATTCACTCTGATTCTAAAGCACCAAGCCCTCCCTATATTTCGTATTCTCCTATTCCTGTATTCATTGAGAGGTTATAAAGAGGATGTAACAGACTGAAGTCTAAGAATGAAATACAGCGAAGAGATGAAGGAGTGGTTTTTATCTGTCTGTCTCCTGAAGTCTTCAGATGGTGACTAGATGCCTACAGATAAGGCATTTCTTAATCAGAGGGTTAGAGAACTCTGTAGTTAAACGACATTGGGTGAGTCATAGAGGAGATCAGACCATCTAACGAAATCCTCTGTTGTTAGAATATGCATCCCTCTGAATACAGATAATAATTTTCCAGGAGTCAAAGACCAGATCTTTCTAAAACAGTTTTTTCAGTGGGAAGAGGAGCTTCAGGGGACCTACATGTCATTTTCAAAAGTCCTAAATGTTAGAGCTGACCTAGGACAATGTGACAGAAGACACTGGTTGAGATTCTATCTCCACTGAGACCAAGAGGGAGTTTGAACTCGGCGTGGCCATGTTACCACCCAGGGTGCCAGTGGGAAAATTGCCTGTCTAAACCAAGAGAAAGCAATATATTTAACCCCAGGAAGCAAAATAGAAAAGATATTCCAGTGCCCAGTTCCCCATCTCCCCTCAAACCCTCCCCGCCAAGCCAAAACATGAGCCAAATGGAGAGTGCCATCAAATTTACAGGTCTGTCAAGGTAAGAGGAGTTTGGGGCAAGTCTCAGCAGAAGATGTGTGTGAGGCAGGGAGGTCTTTTTTCCCCTAATGCATAAAGTGGATAACTGTGGGAAATGGGGCCTACAGCCATGAGATACTAAGGCAGGGAGAAATTGCATGAATTGGACAAAACAAAGTTCCTCAGTGGTTTCACAAAATTACAGAAAGGTTGAGGTTGGAAGGGAACTCTGGAGGTCATCGTGTCCAACCCAGTCTCAAGCAGGGTCAGCTAAAAGAGGCTGCCCAGGGCCGTGTCCAGATGGCTCCATTTCACAGAGACATCCAAGGACGCGCTCATCTTCACCATCAAAATTCAGTGATGATGCCATCAGACCTTTCTGCCAGGTGCAAACCCTTCCCAAGCTCCCTCGGTGCTGCTGTTTCTCGTTCCCTCATGGATCTCCCAGGGGGAATTGCTTGGCATGCAGGTAGCTCATAAACCCACAGTTGTTATGGGAGTCAGGGTAGAGCTTAATTCTAGTTACAGGAAACAGGAGGAAGAAGGGGGGTCTTGTGGGTGGTTTTATTGTGATTTAAGTAGGCTTCTAAGATATGAGAAGCTGGCAGCAATGTCAGAGGTTACAAGGAGTTTCCATACACTTGCAAATCCATATTTCTCTGTCCTTATGCACAATGTGGGAGAAGAGCAGCCAGAAGTGGCAGAACCAGGAGGAGGAAGAGAGCTGTTAGCTGACTCTGGTTTGTCTCTCCCTCTTATCAGATCTTCACAGCAGCAGCTTCCACAGCAAACTCCTTTCAAGCCTGACTCCCTAGAGACGGGAAATTTCAGACTCATGAGTGCAGCTAACGAGGCAGAGGAGCAGCTCATTCTGGCTGCAGCAAACTGTGTGGGATCTCTCCGTGGCACAGCTTGGTTTCCCCTGCCTACAAGCCTGGCAGGTTCCCCGAGGAGATGGATTAGGTTAATTTGTCATTTGTTATTAGGTGAATCCTGACACACATTAAGACTGTGCTGTGATTCTTTGGTGGGCACCTATCTGGGTTTTTTCCTAATTGGCCAAATTTCTTCTGCTGTATACGCATTTCAAACTGCAAAAGAAATCAATCGCCTACGCAACTATTTAATGCTTGTAGACATCCCAAAGAATGTCACTGAAGGAACTGAGGTAACTGGGGGCACACTGTGACATATGACATAACACAGCACAATTGCACAATTGCTCTGCTGAGATTGTTCCAGTTTTACATCCACTTATGAACCACAACACAAGTCTGGCCACTGTTAAGATTTTAAAATTTCAACTACTATTTTAAATTTTTTTTTTTTTTTTTTTTTTTTTTTTTTTTTTTTTTTTTTGTTGACAACCAGCTTTTCCATCATTTTAGATGATACTTCCTGTTTTAATCCATCCAGGGTACAACTGTATGTCCTTTTCCTTGCAGTTCCCAGGGTAGATGGAAGAAAATGGGCATCAGTTTAGATCGTCTGTGCCAGGAAATATATAATAATGCCATCATTCTTAAGACAACTCTGCAGCAGCAGGCTCAGACAGCTACAAAGTAGAGCACATGCATGGATTTGTCATCCTGTCTTCCTCTTAAACAACATTAGCTTCTTTGTCAATTGTGAGGAAACGGGGGGGAAAGCCCCTTGGAGATGAGCCACACGTTTATTTGTTCCTGAGCTCTGATAGCAATGTTGGCTGCAACACAATCCTTTTTTTAGAAAGGAGAGCTGAGCATCTTGTGCAACTTGCTCAGAAAAGTCAACAGATGTGTTTGACAAATGCATTTTCTTGACACACATCAACTTGCGACAGCCAAGGACAGGATGTGTGCGACTGCATGAATCTGATGTTCCAGACAGAGCAGGAGTGCTGTTACCTGTTCCCTACAGCCCCACTGCTGGTGGGAGAAAAAGCCATCAAGCACGGGAATGATCTGTGGGCAGAAGTGCCCCAGCACACTGCTGGCACAGAGAGAAGCAAACCTTGGGGACTGAGTGAGCAGAAATTCCCTTTTCTGCTCTTCTGCACCAATGTCCACCATTCCGTAGTGGTGGACATCTGATGTTTCTATTCAAACCAATGATTTAGTAAGGTTGTGTCTTATATCAAATTCAGCTCAGTGTGGCAGGTGCTTCTGAGAGGGGACACTTTACTCCACCTCCTTCTTCTTCACCATACTCAGAACATGACCAGACTCATCTCCACCTTTATTTTGTGGCCAAATGAATACAAGCTCTGTGGACCTAAAGTCCTACTGGTTCCCACAACATCTGTTTTCAGTGTGCCAGGGGGGTGAAGGTGCCTTCAGTGTTGGAGATTTTTCAGTATTTCTGCCTTCGTCAAATATTTAAGAGATGTCATGAAAATTGTTTCTAACCGCAAAGGGAGATGAATTTACCGGTAGGTCCTCTATTTCTCAGGCTCTGTGTGAGAAACAAAGTTCAATGCTAAAAGATGTCATTTAGGTGGTTGCATTCCCCATCCTTACCCGTGCCAGGGGCTGGGCCATCCACAAAAAGTCTAAATCTGGTCACAGTGGCACACAAACAGCACCTGAGGAACGGTACATGCTCTGGGACACACACGGCCCATCCAAGCAGCTCACAAGGGGGATGGGAATATTTTTAATGCCTCCCAGCAAGCACATGTTTGGTAACCCAATATGAATTCTGAAATGTACAGACACATCTGTGTCAACCCCTAATGAAAAAGTGCCTCTGAAGCACTCCAGTAAAACACCTGCAGCCTGTGTGACTCTTGTATTGCCTTCAGATAACCACATGCTCTCTTGTAATGGCAATCTTGCTCATTAAGTTGATGTACTTGCAGATCATGGAGTAGGAAAATGAGTATTGGTAACTAGGGCTCTAAGTCCTGATGGCAAAACACATTTCCCTTCAAAAATTGAGTGTCACAACTGGCGGATGACATCTAGCTGAGTGACACACTTCCACACACAGCAGCACATGCTTTTCTCAAAATAGAATGACTTCATTTTCAAGAAAATCTCTGCAAGGGAAGGGAAGGACATACCCTCCTTCCTTTTTGATGCATTCGGGAGGTTTGAGATTTCCCCTCTCTCCTACTTGTTTCTTGAAATTCAACTCCTGTTAAAGTCAGAGGTAGCACTGAATGTCCATTTCCAGCACTGCACTATCAAGGGGGGGCTCTGTATCATGCCCCTTTGCATCCCAAGCACAGAAGATGACTGACACACTAAATGTGTTTAATAACACACGTAGCTCAGGGAACATTTGATGAAGCAGGACAGCTTTTTGCTGTTGCTTTTTCACCACAGATGACCCCAGCAGGAGTTCCCAAGAGCTACCAGAGAGCCCTGTAAAGCAGCTGAGGCCAGTTGCCAATATTTAGGCAAAATTCAGGTCATCTCCATTTAAAAAGAGCCCAAAATAAACTGTATCAACTGCTACCTCTTCCTGTCCTGGACCCCCACAGCACTGGGTCACTGGCACAGAGTCTGTGGTGCTCCAGAGCTCCCTCCCAGCAGCTTCACAGCTGCTCCTAGCCTCCTTGCAACAGATTAAAATAAATAATGATGATAGGGAATTAAAAGCTAACTAATTAAGGTTTAGAAAGACCAGCAAAATCATCCCAGAGCTAAGAAGCTTTCCACAGCTTAGGTCTGAAGAAAAGTTGACACATGAACAATGCTTAGGTTCTAATCCTCCTCTATCCTGTGCTCAGTCTCAGTGAGAGGAACATGCTTCTGCATCTCTCTTCTTTTCTGGATTTTATAGTTCTCCTCATTAATCTTGTATTTTCCCTTGGGTGAGTCCAGCTCTGTTCCCGTTCAGCCTCAAGGCTGGGACCCTGGAAAATATCTCCTGAATTTTCAACAAGTATTTGTCTTCCTCATCACAGCTCTTATTCCTCTCTTCCCTTAGGAAACATAACTCATTAAAGATCAAGAAGAGCTTAACTCAAATATAGGTTTTATTTATAGAATTTCCCCTTCCTCTCCCTCCCCATCTCTACTTCATTTTTCTCAGTGTGTTTTATTTTCACCAGCTGGAGTATCCTCTCAAAAACAACTTTCCAACTCTGAAGCTCCATCAACGATAAAGGAGTTATCCTGCACTCACAGGAAGAGTAAAGATCCCAGGTTTATGTTTCTTTATCATTTAACCAGTAAAAGCTACAATTTACAGGTTCTGCAATCTTTCAAGATTTCCTTAATAAGGAGTACTTATCCTTGTCACAAAAAGGTAACCTTAGGATTATACAAGAATAAAACTTTCTTTTGTCTTTTCTTCCAGGTGTCCATATGTCTGCAACGGGGAATCTGGCCAGCTCACAGAAACTTCCTCTCCTCCAAGAACTGCATACTGAGGCAAATTCCCAGCTTATTAAAAAATAGTTCTGTTATTTTGCCATCTTGTTTGTTCTGCAATTCCACTGTATTTTTCCCCGCTCTC
>VZRN01000800.1:2617578-2636466 GCA_013397935.1 Dasyornis broadbenti
AAAAAAAAAAAGGAAATGGAAAAGAAAAGTAACCAAGAATTTTTAAAATATATCTTTATTTTGGGCTTTATGTCACTTTCAAACTTCTGTAGGAATTGATAGGAACATCCCAATATTCAGGTGCTATTTGTCCAGTGAAGAGCTGTTTGCATGAAGTACACAGAAGATTCCAAAAAAACCCCTAAAGATCTGAAAGTGCGTTATAGAGCTTCTCTTCAGCTTCTGACAGAAGTGCCTTAATTTCACTGCTGCTGAACTCCTTTCCAAAGTAAATGAAATCAAAGCTGGAATGGCTAAAACTTGAGTAACGCTGTCCCAGAGTTTAATGTGGTCCAAACATTCAATTTCAAAATGTAGCTTAGTTGTTTTAGTTTTCCTGAGTGATTCCTAAGACAACTTTTCAATTCAGTGGTTGATTTTTTTCTTTTTTTGGTATGGTTTGTTTCTTTTCTTGCCCCATAGATTTTGAAGGTAAAAGCCAGTTATGTTGAGACCCGGGAAATTGGTCCTTCAAAAAATAAAGGAAAATATTTTGGTCTGTGGCTTCGTTCATGAGGAGACGGGACTGACCGTGACAACATATTATATGTTTTTAGTTATACTTCAACCTTCATTACTTTTGCTATAGAAGGATTCTGGAATTCTTTTCCTAATATACACTTGTCAAAAAATTGAAAAGACACCAAAAAAAAGAAAAAAGAAAAAAATTGAAAAGATAGCGCAATGTTTGTTCATGAATCATCCAAATGGCACCCAGACTCCAACACAACATGGTTGCGTAGCTATTTGCAACTTCACTTAATTGAATTTTGCAATGTGGTTTCACAATGCCACTTTCTATGGCTTCCTTTGTAAGAATCCTGTTCCTCAGTATTTAAAAACCCCAGTTAGGCTTCAGAGGGGAGGCTTTCAGCTCTGCCTGCTCTTGGTTTTTCAGAATCTTCCCCTGCTCTGTGCCGCGGGCGGAGCGGTGGCGCAGCTCATCCCGGGATGGAGGGAGGGAGTTGGGAGGGATGCAGGGAGGGAGTTGCACCTCCCAATCCTGGCACATTCTGATCCTTTGACATCACACAGGGAACCAACAGCCCTGTCCAGTCACCCACAGCCTCTGGTGCTTCTTCACAGCCCAGTGGTCGTGGTTTTAACGCGGCCTCTGTGCTTCTCCTGATCTGCCACAGCAGAGCTGCAAGGATTCCTGTTCTCCAGCACAAAATGGGCTGTTTTGGTAAACTTTTCAACCCTCTTGCCAAGCTGGGATGCTGAACGGTGGGAAGAGCTCGTTATGCCTTAATGGCCTGAGTGGATCCAGCGTAGGGCTGGGAGTACAAGTGTTTATGGAAGGATGAAAAGCAAAAAAAAAAAAAAGTTTTACGGAGAGGTATGATGTCACCCAGATCACAGCCTATTTCTGGAACTAAGCTGTGAAACCCATGATACATTTTGACACATAAATGTTGCCAAGGAAAACTGATAATATAATTGTTAATACAGTCACAGCCAACTGTTTTTCAGATAAGGAGTTAAACTCTTCAATGCAATACAGTATTTGTGGAACGTAGCACCTAGTCATTCCATGCTTTCATTGGCTCTGGGGTTACTTATATCATATTTAAATAAAAGGACTAGATTATTGGGTACCATAAGAACAATGGATTGCTTATGGTCTTGCAGCATTTATCTTAAGTCAATACAAAAGTTTTGAGTTCCAAAGTCTGTGTCAAGGGCAGTGAAAAAAGGGCCACATTCAGTGAACCAGTGATTTGTTTATTTTCAATGCACATTTAAGTACCTTACTTTGGGGACTGAGATGTACTTAGATGATTCAGTTAAATACAGCTTAATTTCAAAAAAAATAAAAAATAAAAAATTGTGTCTGTCTGAGGAACCAAATCTGATAGAAAATATTAAAGGCTATTATGTGCAATTTGTTCTAGATAAGACTAATGATCAAACAACTTCCTCATCTCTGCCATAGCACAATTTCCCCTGAGATAGAGGTCCATTTTTGCATCCTTCATATGAGCTTTGTTCCTGGGAGCTTGACAGGGCTCCACAATGTAATTATGGAGTGATTAGGAGTAAGTAATACCAGAAAAAGAGAGATACGTTGTAAGTGCAGATATGGAAGGGAAGGGACAGGTTCAGGTATGAAACAGAGGGAGACACTGTAGCCCGGAGACATCAAAACTGCTCAGAGGGGATCACAACACAGAGGCAAAGAATGACTGCCAGGGCTCAAGGTGTGCAGGGAGCAAGTGGAGCACTGAAGGGTGAAGTTTGGGCATGAAAAACAAGAGGAGCATCTCTGCCACTTGCAAATATGCAGGCAGATCAGGGTTCAAAAGATGTGTAGGTGACCACTGAAGAGTTTCAGAGAACCAGAAGTCTTCCTGAGTCTTAGAATCTTACGCTCTCCTCAAAAGCTTATAACGTCCTTTTTTCCATGTTTACCAACAGACACTTTAAGATTATAAAATGGTTTCATTATTTAAATCAATACTTTCTATTCCTTAAACTCTGAAATTTCTGATTGCAATGAAATAAAATGAATTTTTTATCCTAGTCTGTAGTGGATCCCTGCAGTTCATTTGCAGCTATGGCCAATTTACTCTCTTACAGAAAGAAAAATAGGTCTCTGGTTGAGTGTTTCCTTCAAACACAGAATAACATCTCTTTACTGCTGACCCTTCCCCCTCCCAGTGTGAGAATGGAGTGAGTGATTTTGGCCACGAACACGCTGCGCTTCTGGCTTTGATGGTGTCTGAAGGTCCATGAGCAATTCCATTGGGAGTGATTAGCCCTGGTGTTATTCCCATTTCCCCAAAAGCAGCTTTCCTGCCCTGGTGTGACGCTGTGCTGTCCCTGCAGTGGGGTTCAGGGTCAGTGGAGGGTGGGTCTCTGTGTCCAGAGTCTGTCTGGTGGTGCCTGTGCCGAGCTGCCTCGGCTGGGCTGTGTTTTCCCAGCTGCTCTCTTGGCTTCCAGCGCCAGCTCTCTGTGTTCAAGGGTCCGTAACACAGCATCTCCCCGTGCTGGGAAGTGTGGTGGTGTGGTCAGTGAGCTCCATCAGATGGTGCTGGATGGAGGTAAGGAAAATACATCTGAGAAAGAACCACTTCTACCTCCTTGAGCCCCATTCTTTCTGCCAGAAAGTCTCTTCCCAGGTGTCTCTTCACATTTCCCAGCAATGCCTGCAGGACAGCTTGTCTTTTTCCTTTTCCCTGCTTAATAGATCATATCACACCGTTTTACTAAACTAGCAGAAAAGTTTGGACTCTGCTGTCCTCTGATTCCCTGCCTTGAGCCAGAGATTCAAGTTATTTTTCTAATGTACACTGATTTATCTTTTCCATTCTCAAGTAGCAGTTTCCCAAATAATGGGTCAGGGCTGAGTGGCAGGGTGGAAGTGGGTGGCCAGAAGATGTTTTTTTATATTATTCCTCCTTTCTGAAGGCAGCACACGAATTCCAGAGGATTCAGTACTGCTGCCAAGTCAGCATCAGCTCAATCCCAACCTTCACTCCGAGTCATTCGCCAAAGAGCAGCAGAGTGCAGCCTTGCCTGCTGGAGCTTGGATTTCTGTGTAATTGGTTCCCATGTTACTGAACTTACAGGGTCAAATTACACAGCCTGGCCTCAGCAGGGACCCTTCCATGGGCACGGTGCCAATCTGATGGCTGCGTGTCTCCCATTCAATGAGAGCCGGGGGACCAACTCATCCACCTGCGTTCTTGGGCCTCCTGTCTCCTCTGGTTGGAGATCTCCTGCTCCAGGAGATTAACTGAGGTCTTCAAGTGCTGAGCCTACAGGAAATGCAAAGATTTGGGCAGAAGTTAGGCCAGATGAAGGCAGAAGTTATTAGAGGGAGCAGGGTGTGGTCATTTGGAAAGATCTAGTTATATTTTCAGTGAGGAGGTTTAACTGGGGACAACACAGCTGATCCTGCAGTGCACAGATGGAAAACTTGCATTTATACGCTGAATATCAACTGTTCGTGCCAGTTGTGGCAGTTGTAACACTTGTGGGAAACAGGTGCTTGCTCGCTCCAGTGCTCACAGAAGGACTCTCTTCCCCACAAACCCCTCAGTTTGCAGAGAAAAAGCTGTTTGTACATAAAGAACTGTTACGCATGTTTCAGATTCTTAATGTCTATGAAGTTTCGATTATCCAGTAAAGGAGGAAAAGGAAAAAAAAAAGAGTGTCATGAGTATCATGTGACCAATTCATTTAAGAAATTATATGGCCCCTCAACACTTGGGGATCTGTGTGTAGCTGGCCCCGCTATGCTTGTTTTCCTCTCATTACTGACCTCTTTGTACAGATGGGGACTGAGAAGTGAAAAGATGAAACACCGTGTGACAGCCAAGCAGGGAAACTGCAGCTGAGTCATGGAGTCAACTCACATTTCCCAAGGATTAAGCACTGAAAGCCATCTGTATGTGGCAAAGGAGCCAGGCAGGGAAAACCCCAGCCATCCACAGAAAGCCAGAGATAAGGGAAACATCTCAAGGACTGGTGTAAAGGTAGTGTGAACCAGTCCCACTGTGTGATTAAATGATTCCTATCAGCCACGGTGTCACAAACAGAAAACATGTGGGCATTTCTGCCATTCCTCAACCCTCAGCAGCCTGCTCTTCTTAGTACTTCTTGAGAGTCCCACCTCTCTCTGAGGCACTTGCAGAGTTCACGAAAATCAGCAGGAATTAAGGTTGGTCACATTTGCCTTGCGAGCACAACACGTAATGGATTCTGGGGACAAAGAAATCAGGAAGGCAATCAGGAAAGTAAAAAAAATCAGGAAGTTAAAGAAAAAAAAAGCAATTCCAAATATTAGTTTGGCCTCTCCCCTTGTTCCCCCTCTCCTGAAATACCCCATGGCCAGCATTGGCAGTCGGCACCATGGGCTCAGCATCCACCACCAACTGAAGGGTGAGAGCTTCTGTCAGCAGCAGCTGTTTGTAGGGTGGGATTTGTCTGGGATGGAGAAAGTGTCTGTCCACAACTTAAAAAGCAGATGAGGGCCACAAGCAAGGAGGTGACAGAAGTGTAGGTGGGAATGGAGGAAGGCAGACAACACTGGTGACCAGAACAGTGGTGCTAAACACCTGAGCAATAATAAACTAATTATCTTTGACCAAACCACCATTGATAAAGTGGCTGCCACAGGGCAGTCCCAGAAGGAGTGATTTCTTTGGGACGGCATGGCCAGGCCATGTGTTAGTGGGGGACACTGCTGACCTGAGGCCTCTCCCCAAGTCTCACCCACAACCTGGATGGAAATCTCTTCCTCCACGTGTCAGGGCAGATTCCAGCACCTCAGTGCAAAGGCAATGCCAGTGAGAGCAGGTTTCTATGCCATGGCAGTGTGGTGATTGTGCTGCTTTCTTGTGGCTGTGGATGGTGACGGGAAAAATAATTCGATAAGTCTGCAGAATGTTTTTATTGTCATGTCAACTAAATATTTTCTGCCTCCACAGACTGTGGAAGTACTTAGCATGCAGCATCCATCCAGTTTTGGAAAACACTTGAAAACCACCGACAGAATCTCACTATTCCTTTTTTAGCTCCATTATGAAAAAGCAAACAAGAAATATGCTGATTCCCAAAATGAACTAATTTTTTTCTCAAGCAATTTAATTTTTTAGCTTTGATCTGATACCAGAACCCAAAGGACTTACTTGCTATTTCTAAATAATGAGTCTAATGTTTATGCTCTGAGCCTGAACTTTTCTGGTTTTGGAAAAAATGTGACTTTACATAAAAGTCCTTTGATTAAGAGATCTGCAGTCAGAGGAGTTTTCGATACAATAATGAAAAGGCCTTTCAGATCGCTCACTCGAACACTGCTCAGCACGATATTACTCAAGAAGGGAAGAAGCCGACAGAACAATCACACTATTAGTCTTTGCTTTGCCAAGTGTTGTGTTAGTCATATTCCTATGCTAAAATCTCCCAGAAGTGGCTAAGAGAAGTCCTACACTGCATGGAGTGATGCATGCCTGCAAATGCACCCTGACCTGGGTGGTCTCTCGCACTGGCTCTCTCCTTTGATTGTTTTTTAACCCTGTTTCGTTGAGGCTTTAGGAGCTGGTTGCTGTACAGAGGGGAAGTGTTTGGAGGAGAAACAGAGGCTATTTCCTCCTGCTACGGGCCAAATTCCCCTGCAGCAGAGATGGTACCTACAGCAGGCTGCAGCAGACTTTTGTTCCCGGCAGGATCATGGCTCAAAGCACAGCTCCTCCCTGCTTGATCCCATTCCCTGCCCCATCAGAGCACGTTGGCTGCAGTGCACTCACCTCTCCTGGGTTCCAGGAGCACCCAGTCCCAGGCTCCTCCAGGTTCCTGCGAAGGTCACCCCGAGTCCTGGTCCCTGCTTCCTGAGACGTGGGATGGAAAGAGTGTCCCTGGCACTTGCTAAGTAGGTTGGAGTTTGGAAGCCGAGTGCCTGCGTTATTTATGCAGAACTGACATGTCTCTTTGTCCTGAGCCATGTGGCCCAGATTCCAGCCCTTGTATCTACAAAACGTTACTCATGTGCGAGCTCCTCTTTCAAGTCCTTGATTCCAACGGGATTACTCACGTGTGCACGCATACCCAGGGCTCTGCAGAGCAGGGGCAAACCCTGCTGCCTTCAGCTGCTTTACACCACTCTGGAGACGGAAACCTGACACAGGAGCAGCTCAATGGGAAAAGGAAGATCAACCTGATACCTCCTCTGTGTTCTCCTTCCACATTCGCATCTCCACTGTCGCTTGGGCAGCCTGTAGGAAGGTCTGCTTCCCTCTGCCATCAGGGCATCACTGCATGCTAGGGGTTAAAATGAGAAAGCACTTTGGTTTTGGAGATTTATTGCTTTCCTCCTGCTATATTTGTAAAAGCTCATCGTTAAGGTCAGCCATCCCCACCCCTGCAGCTGTCTGTACATTTTTTCTCTGGTTCTAGAGTTGTACTTTACTGAGGAAATTATAATTATTAAAACACACAAGGTCACGCTCTAGATGAACTTGGAAACAGTTCAAATATGTTTCAGGTTTGAAACTATGTAGCAGCTATGGCCAAGTGGTGAGTTCATAACAAAAGAATGGTTAATTTCACACTTCAGATAACGTTTCCCCCTGGAAAGCAGTAAAGCATATTGGGACAGGAATTATTAAAGGTCGAGAACACTGGAGACACATAATCAGTCATTAATCCTGATAATTAGATATTAAAGGTAGGCTCAGGGAGGGGACAGAGTGGTTCTGCCTGAGTGAACCACTGTGTGTCCCTTACCTTTAGATCACTTTTTAAAAGTTTTCCATCTTCAGAAAGGCACCATGACTTTGTGGGCTCAGTGTGGGACATCTCAAGAGCTACCTCCCAAGTGGCTCTTCTCCACCTGCTGCAGGTCACGATTCTGGTTGTGTTTCGTCAGATAACATCATCAGGCCATCACTAGAATTAAAATGTACAAACTATACTCTGAAATAGCAGCAAAGAAAACATGCACATCCCTCTCCCTGAGTTACCTCCCCCTGTGCATTGTGATGGTGGGAGGAAAGCGTGGCAGTTGTTGGTGCCCTCCCCAGCAATCTGCATCAAAGCTAATCGCTGCTCGTCCCTTGCCAACTGCAAAAGAGATTTTGATACAATGAGTTTTGAAAGACCAAACCTCCTCTGTGCACACAGCAGCCTGAAATGGCCCTCTGTGAGCCTATGTGAGGTTTGTGGCTAAAACAGGTTGATCTTTATTGGTTTTCTTCCAAAACTGATGCCCTGCCATGCAAACCTCCCCTACTCCATTAACCTGGATTTCAGTGTTGAGGCTTATCTGCAGTGCTTAAAAAAATCACTTAAATAATGTTTCTGTTAAACAAAAAAAGAACACCCCAAATCCCCCAAATTATCTCTGCTTTCCTGGACACTGACATCCAAAAATCAGTGCTGGATGTTCCATATCCTCCCTTAGCAGCTTTCCCCTGGAAACAGCAACAGCCCAGCCCAGGCTGCCCACACACCCTCAGCTGTGCCTCCAGGTCTCCAGTATCACCCAGCACCAGGGGAAAACACACAGTGCATTCGACTTGTGCAGCTGGATTTGAGAAAATCTACTCAAGAAGAACATCAGGAGGTGCCTGGCTTTGTGAGCACATCTCAGAGGCACGTGCTGCTGCCACCCACGTGTCCCGCTGCCGTGGCTAGGGGGTGACACTGGGCTCCGGTCTCTGGCTTTGGGGAAATCAGTGACACCCCCAGCTGCTGGGGTGGAGAGGAAAGGTGATGGTTTGTCTGGGTTATTGCCCTAGCTGAGGGTCTTTTATTTTCTCAGCTGTGCACGGCTATGGACATGCCCACGGTCTGTCTTGGAATCATGTCCCGGTGTTGGCTGTTCAGCTGCACAGCAATGAGGTCAAGAGGCTGAGCCTTACCTCTGAATTTTCCTTCTTTTCCAGGTATCATATTTTATTTATAATTTAGAAAGAACTTGCTCATGCCTTTCTGGAAAAAAAAAAAAAAGAAAGAAAGAAAAAAAAGGGAATGGCAGAGAGCATTCAACACTAGTTTCATTTTTCATCACCATTATCAAGGCTTAGATTTTAGCTTTGGAATGTCCTTATCTAAAATGAAATCAAATAAGCACTTTGTGGCAGGGGGTCCTGCACTCCCTCCTCACTTCAGGGAGCTTGTGCAATGTGCAGCGTTTGCCTCCCTGCTGCATGCTTGCATCAGCTCCCCAGAGCTGGCACACACACACATCTGCTCCCAGGTAATGCCACATGCACATCTGGCTGGCCACATGCATTATTCACGCACCTGGGCAGGCTCCCCAGCCTCTGGGGATGGATAAGGATGGATGTGGCTGCTGTCAAACTTGTGGACAAATAGCCAGGCAGAGAATAAAACATGTAAATGCATGTTTTGGTGACCCCAGGGAGACCCATGGCTGGACACAAGGGCCCAGTGACCTGTAGGTGGACAGAGCCCATCCCATAACCAGGCCATCCAGAGGAGCTGTGGTTTTGTGTACCACAGTGTGGACAGCTGTCAAGTTGGAGCTGGACAGCGGCCTTGGGCCTGGGCTTCCTTGCAAATATGGGTGCAGACACCTGATTTTCTGCCAATCCCTTTGCTATTGTGAAAGCTTGCAAACAAAAGCGAGCTGATCCCTGCCTCTGCTTCCACCACATGGGGGATGGACAGAACGAGCCCAAACATTATGTCATCTGCTTTCTGTGGGGTGGGGAAAGCTCAGCTGACTCCCACGCTTGGATTTGGGAGGACTGGCAGCCCTCTGACTTCTAAGCAACTTCCAGGCTTTCTTTTCATCCTGAACCTAATGAGTGAATGGCAGCAGAGTTCACGAGGATTTTCAAATGAGCTCAGATGAGCTTGCTCATGAGAATTTGAATCCTTGGCAAATAGCCCACGAGAGCTGATATTTTTCCAGTTTATGGGGGAGAGTGTTTTCCAGTTATGCATATTTTTTTAACTCCCATAACCAACACTTTATTTTAATGTTAATTCCTCTGCCTCCCCTTCGGAACCACGAGCACTTGTTGGAAGGACACTTGTCCCTGCCTGAAAGACTCATGGGCTTTTCATGTGGGTGACCTTTCTCTCACTGCCGTGTATGAAGTCTGGCTCCTAAATGGGCTGCACAAGTGGAGCTGCCACAGGCTGGCAAAACGGAAGGGTGGAACCTCTAAAATGTAGGTTAATGACACATTGAAATTTAATAGTTGAAGGACCTGACACACCAAATGAAAAAAAAATAAAAGCAAGAAGTGAGAGGAGGAAGTGGAGGTCAAAGGCACGTTCCTTTCAGAGGTGTTGCCATTGCTGCCATGAGCAGGTGGCTGTAACATGCAGCGAACCCATTGCCCGTCTACACCCACAGCTCAGGACCTGCACGTTGTTGTTTGAGTAAATCCTGCTTCTCATGTCTTTGATAAACATTGGGGCTATTATCTGCAATATTCCACCCTCATGTCATGGAAGAAGAATGTTCTGAAAATGAACCACCGAAGACTATAGACTTTATAAAATACCGCGACCAAAAGTCATCTCTAGTAAATCCATTGCCTTGGATAGAGTTACTGCAAGGGTGATGCCCGCCCACGCCATCTTAATCAGGACCATTTTACTCTAATTTCTGTAATAGTTTGGAACTAATGCTGGGAAAAGCTGCCTTTTTTTTTTTTCCCTTTCTTTCTTTCTTTTCCTTTCTTTTATTTTAAACAGGCATTCAGCGACATGAAAATGCTTTGTGAATTTGCCTCGTTTCTGCAGAACTGTTCCTGCTGAAACAAACATCAAACATTCAGAAAAGCATCCTTCAAAACAGAACGTTTTGATTTTCCTATGAGAACAAATATCTTAACACTTGCCACCATCCTTAATGCCTATCAAAAAAAAAAGTTTAAATGATATTTCTCAAACTCAAAGGCAAGCATAACATTTTGTCCCAAACAAGCTATTCTGTTGGTCTCAGTGCTAACTGTAAATTTATTGGCTTTTCAGCTTGCTAAAATATGTAAATCTTTTGTTTCCTGGGTTGATCCATTAATATTGTTTTATGAACTTGTCAGAGGCACTAACCAAGAAATAACGCTAACCAAGCAAACAAACAGTGATCTCATCTGGCCCTGCATGGAAAGCTGGAAAGAGCACGAATGAGTGAACTGAGTGGAGGTGTTGACTTGCACCACTCCAAACCCAGGGTGCAAGAGGGATGGGAACGTGGGACCATCTGGTCCAAAGAAGAGCTTCAGCAATGAGCTGACTTAACAATGCTGCTGCAGCTTCCAGAATGTCCCAGATGTGGGATCAGAATTCTCCCATGTTATTTGAATTTATTGATTTCCAGTTTGTGAAGGCTGTTCCGAATCTGCGCTGTCGTTTCATTTCAGCAGCAAGCAGGATTGTGTCAGCACAGCTACACAACTGCTGTAATCAGGGTAGCTACCTAAAATAACCCTGGGGCAGTCATCTCTCTTCAAAAATCCTGGCTGGAAATTCTTGATTTGGGAAAGGTGGATTTTTCTTGGATTTCTCTGCATACCAGGAGCCAATGTGAAAGCCAAGACCTCACCCTGCCTCTCACACACAGGTTGCTTTGTTAGACAATATCAAAGTTTCACTCCATTGCTTCTCCTTCCGGAAGCAATGAACCGACTGCTCAAAGATGAAAAGTTGTACAAACTTGTACCGACACACAATTTGCTGCACAATTTGCAAAGCTTTCGTTCAAACCAAGGATTTTCCATCTGACTTGCACCAGGGCTCCTTTCACATCCCTCACCTGCGCCATATCCTTGGCAATTCCCACCAGCACAACGATGGTGAGGAATTTTCAACATGTTCAATTGGTGCTCACACGATTGGTTTTGTTTTTTGTTTTTTTTTTTTTTTTTTAATTCTGCATGTTTTTTGACACCTCACGTTCACAAACTGGTCTGTTGAAAATGTGCATTTGTGTTTCATGGTCACCTTTGGTGGATCCTTTCAGAAGACTGAAAACCCAAGGAGAAGGGCAAAAATGGATGCATCTGGATAGAAGCACAGATTTGAAGGAGAATGTTGCCTCACTGCCTGCCCTCTACACAGCACTGCCCTCTGCAAAGGATACCCCAGTCCCTTTGCAGCGGAAATTAACAACTGTACCTTGAGCTCTACAAATGATGTGGACACAAATCTGGGCTTGTTTACATTGCTGAGAATATGACCCTCTGTTCTCTGTAAATTGAAATTAAACCATTACAAAAAAACAGTGAAAAGGAAAGGGCACTCTAAGCCTGCCTGTTTTGATCAGGGCTGAAAATACCATTAATCTGCAAAATGTTGGGCTACTGTCTGCTTTCAGAAGATCCCCTGGGTTTCCAGCTGGGCAGCTAAAGTGTTGGTCAAGTCGCAAGGACAATACACTCCCATGGCAGCTTCTTTCATTGTTTCCTAACTTCACACCCACTAAAAGAGCAAGAGAGATGCATGGTAAAGAGAAAAATGTTTCTGGAGTCCATAGCCCAAAGTAACTTGACATAACTCTACCATTTCTCTGTGGTCAATTTTGCATCAGAACAAAATTAGTCGATTTAACTCATTGAAGAGGTGCTGCTTGACATGTGGGACCGATTCGGAATCCAAGGCAAGGAGCTACTTGCTTGCTGTGAGAAAATAAAGCTCCATTTAAGTTAATGGAGTTACACTAATTTACCTCCATAGGGATTTGCTCCTGTTCTCAGAAGTATCAGCTCACAGTAGTTAATGGGTGCTTTGGCATGGATTTAGGACAGCCTGGGCATTGTCCCGGTTAGTAGGTGGTGATATAAAAAATAAAACCAGGATAACATTGAACAGGGAAGCCATGATTTTAGTATTATTTAAGACATGCCATCTACAAGACAATTAGTCTATTAAAAATATACTAGAACTGGATATTCCAGGTACAGTCTGTGTTGTGTCAGCCTGATGACATCTAAGTGGGTTATGCACTTCATGACTTGTCAATCCACAGTCATCCTGCTGCTATAAACCTCTAAAATTGATCCAGTTAACTTTATCATCATGTAAAGAAAGATCCTGAGTGGCTGAACAAAGTGCTCTGAACTCCATGGCTCCATCCATCATCTTGTCCTAAGGACCTTGCTCTCTCGCTTTCTTGGAACTGGCTGCTGTTCAGAGAGAGATTAAGCAGCGTCTTCAAAAGCAAGATAAAAAGCAGAACTATGGGCTGTGCTCGGCTTCGTTCAGCAGCTTCCACCTCCCTTCTTTGAAGGAAGGAGGAAAGGCTGGAGAATCTGGGTTCTGCAGCTGAACAAGGCAAGGGGTAGGAGAAATCACAGCATTGCGGAGAATCACATGTGCGGGTGTGCACTCAGTTACAACTGTGCTAAAAAGTGGATGTCGTTCAAGGGAAACAAAGGAAGCAGGTTGATCTGCACACTGTCCCTGGTTGGGTTTCACAGCCATGTCCCTTGTCCCTGCAGGAATTGGCTGAGACATCACCTGCTAGCAAAGGGAATAACCTTTGTTAACACCTGCGCTCCTGGTGTCAGCCTGACCCTCCTCTGCTCTTTATCGCTGTGTTAAATAAACAGATTTACTGCAAGGAAGTTCTAATACATCCAAACACTTCCTGCTGCCTGAAATACTTTCTGTCAAATACAGCTGAGACAAGTGCAAAACTAAGAGAAATGCCCGAAGAAATCAGGAGTTTCTAATGGCCTGAGTGATGGTCAGTCAGATAAGGTGCTCAGTAAGGTCTTGCATGCTGGGGAGGGATGTAACACTGAACTCTGGATATTGCTTAACACTGATGTGTGAAAAGGGAAATCTTTTGTGAAGGGTCACTTCTGTCTATTGAAAGAACAGTGACATTTGTAAAGCGAACTGACAGCACAGCTAATGATGGATATTCACCAGTAAATCATATGATGGGCCTGATTTTAAATGGCACCCAATTAAATGGTGCTGCTGAGGACAGCCCCAATTGTGGGTTGTGTGAGACTGTGTGATCCTCATCATCTTTCCGTCACGAAAGTTAGTGCCTGGTGGGTGCTGGATGGACTGTACAGCAAATATTCCAGGTATATACAGGTTCTGCTATTCCTACAAACATCAGTTCAAGGCATAGTACATGTCAATGAATAAAATAAAAACCAATAATAATAATTTAAAAAGTAAGTACAGAAGCTTAACCATAATTTTCTCCTAACTATAAAATTTGGGGGGTTGAATTTTACCCAGCTCTCCCTTCCTGCTAAGCCACTCTCTCTATGAACTGATTTCAGCTGCTGACTGGTTTTCTCTTTGATTGATTTATATGGGCTCCTACAGTAATGATTAGTGTGTCTAAGGAGAAAATTAGGATAAGGTCTGTATCTTCCCTGAATGTGTTTTTCAGTCAGCTAAATGACAAGTAGACCTTCAGACACCTGTTAAATTGTGATATAAGTCAATAGCCCACTAAATTGCTTTACTGATTTCTTCTGCTGTTTCATTACCTTCCATTTAAGCTCTCCAGGATATTCACAGCCCCTGAGAAAAAAAGAATTAATTTAAAAGCACCAACACTAGACCAAGGGCACAGAGAAAAGATGTTCCTGAGGAATGTATTCTGTCCTGAGCAAGGATAAAATCCTCCAAAATCCTGAAGAAAATGATGCCTCCAGAGATGTCCAAGTCCACTAGTATCTTGCCTCTCATCCAAAAAACAATCATGAAACCCTGGGGGCATATCCCAGAGTTTCAGCTATTACACATTATTTTCATGTGTGATAATTGTTAACCTGGTGACATGAGGCAGTTTCAATGGGCGATCCCAGCACTGTTTCTTTCTGGTCCTTTATGAGTGATTTATGTTAATTGTTTAGGAAAACCAATATAAAAATACTGGTCCCTTGAGACCCTGGGCTTTGTGGCAGTCTCAGGCAGACTACAAATAATGAGTTGTGTATGGTTTAGCAGCGGGCATGCACTCTTACGCAATTCAAGTGTCCAGGAGCAGAGTATTTTACTCTTTCAGTTTAGGGCATCTGTCCAGGAATTACATGTTAAAGGGTTGAGAAATGAAATCCACTGGAGTAACTGATGTGCTGTTTTTGTTGGACTCGCAGGGAAAGATTTCATCCAAGATTTCTCCTCAGACATAGAGATCAATTTTACTGATGGCTCCCTTCTTGGAATGCTGTTCCATCAAACATTTGAACTGCAAACAGCTTTGTTCCTGAAGCAGAATCGTGGGATGGCCTGAGCCGTGCACACCAGTGGCACAGCTATGCCAGGGAAAGTTTCCTGTCAGCCCTGGATGCTTGGAATGAGTGCTCTGCTGAGGTAAAATGGCAAAGAACCGCTTGTTTCAGTGATGCTACCGCAATTTCCAGTGGCTGTTCAACTTCTTCAGGGCTGCCAGGGGGAGAAAGGGCAGAGCATGGGATTTGGGAGAGAAGTGGTGGATGGTCACAGGGGAGCGATGAGTGGGGAGCTGTCCCAGATGATGCAGTTTGAGCTGGGGGCTCCAAGCAAAGGCAGCAGTGGGTGTTAGCACTGACAGGTCATCGTGCACCATCTGATAAGTGGTCCTGGGTTTTAGTCAAGGGCCATTTTTAAAAGGCTGACTCGGGTGACATCTGATTTCACCCGAGCAGCTTGATCACCTCCAGAAGGTGTGAAAACCTTATTCTGCTAGCCAGGATAGATGTGACCAGCACTGGAGCAGTGGCAAAAGTCTGGGCAGCTGCTGGTGGTCCCAAGTGACACAGTGGAGTGTTCAGGGTGCACCGGACCCTCCCTGGCAACGTGAATGGGTGACCACAGGGTTAAGGCACTTTTCTGGGACTGTCCTGCTCTATCTGCACCTGTCTGCCTGCACACATCTCCACAAGTGCCTGGGACATGGAAATAAACTGCTTCCTGGCAGGTCATTGGAGATGGTGAAGGATGGAATGTTTTTATATCATTCCTTCCAGTCCTGGAGATATGAGCTGGTCTAATCTCTGAAGATAAGCAACATCAGCTCTGGTCAGTATGGAGATGAGAGACCTCCAAGAAAAACACAGGTGCTCCAGGAAATGCCGCTGCTGATCCAGTGCTGCAGACAGCGCTGCATGGGGCTCCTGGAGCATGGCTGAAACAGCAGCAAATCCCCTGGGAGAGCCAGAAATCCCTGGGACTTCTCACAGGAATGGGGCGTTAACTCTTGTGTGTGTGCTGTCATGTTGGAAGTCTGCATGGGAGAGAGCTCCTGCTCTGTGCTTCTCACCACCAGCCAGCACCTTGGTGTGACTGTGATGCCCTTGGAGCCCGTCACCATCACTGCAGGGTGCTTTTAGGGGGCACAGGTCTATCAGACAGACCATAATATGCATATTTATTTGGCTACCTAAAATACAGCCTGCATCCTGTTGTTCCTTGTGGCTTGTTTCCTCGCCTGCTAAAAAGGTGCACGCTGTGCCTGGTACAAACCAGCCAAGCCTGCTCCACCCTGAGGGTGGGTGAACATCAGCCCTGAATTTGTATTTCTGCAGAATGAAAGATGATAGGAGTTTATTATTACCTCTAGAAATGATGTTGCAATATTGGTCAGTCACCACTAGCAACTGAAGTTCTAATGAAGTCATACTTCAGCTCCAAAGTACTGCTTTTTAATACTGTTGGCTGGTTGGGTTTTTTTATAATTATTTATTTTGTTTTGTGAGGGTTTTTTTCTATTTTTTTTTTTTCTTCTGCTGGCAACTAATCTGGTATACAAATATCTGACCTTACCGGAACATTTGGGCAACTTATGTGTTATGAGGTCTCCCTCATTTGCTAAAGAAATGAATGTCGCAATTTTCCTGATTCTGAGAATAAATCCTTCTGTGAATTAACATTTCACAGAAGCTGCACTTATGTGTTTTGGAGGATGAAAAGATAGTAGGGAAAAAAAGAAGTGAAGAAGACATTCAAAAAAAATCTCTTAAATTGTCCGTAGTCCTCACCAGGCGTGTGAGTGAGAGGTGCACATAGTTTTGAACAAGGGAGCTGTGACAGTTGATTTCTCCACACACAAAAAAATTGAGCTATATTATGCCACAAGGTAGACTGAACAGCAGCCCAGTTTATCGTTTAAATGGCTTGAGAGCTTCCAGAAAAATCTTTTGCATCAAACCTTTACTACTATTGCCACCATGTGGCGAAATTTGACAAAAGGCACCATTAGCTGCCACAAAATTTATTTGTTCAGTATGATTTATTTTATATCAATGCGTTTGGAGGTATTTAGAGGCCACTACATTTTTAATAATGACAGGAGTTAAAGTTTTTATCTTGCCTTCCCAGAGAAATGATGAAGCACATTCTGCCATGTTTCTGTAGTGAAGTTCCCAAAATGATTTGGCAATTTCAGCTGGACTCAAGCTCTGGGGATGAGGGACCCTCCAGCTTTCCTGAAATATTCCCAGACCCTTCCTAATTGTCTCAGGCTGCTGATAACCCCCCTCTAACCAGCCATGGCATGGGCACTGCAACAATAAAATCCCTTTCCACACGGGAGAACTCCCCTAACCTACTTCCCGTGCGGATGCAGAGGGACACAGTGAGCAGCCCTTCCTCTGCCCACCCCTGGCACCTGGCGTGGGCACTTCTAACCAGGCTGGAGCCTTTCAGCTGCTGGGAGAGCCCTCATCATGAGTGACACCTTCTGTGCTGCTTGGATGAAAAGTGGTTGGATGAGAGGTGACCTGACAGGACCAAAATGCGGGGCGGTTCTGGCAGCTGCCTTTGCGGCTTTAACTTGTTGTCCCTAAAATATGTCTAATAGAAATTTTTCAGAAAGAAGACCGCTGAGATAGCTTATTACTAATGCAAACCTACTTTATTTTTTTTTCCCCCCTAAGGTCACAAAGCCTGTATTTTGGTTATTTCAGCAGCTTGCCCAGTATTTTAACCAGAGCACTGGGGAGTCCTCCTACAGTGTGTGTTCCGGTTGGATTATCATGTCCATTTCCCCTCAGGTCTCGTTCCTCCACTGCCATGAAGTACATTTTAGCAGATAAAACAATTACCAAGCATTTGATCCATACCTATCTAAATGCCATTTTTCTTTCCATTTAATCCTGTCCTCTGCCCTGCCCTTTTTTTCTTAGTCATTGGAGCCAGGCTGGTCTCAAACATTTAAACCATAGCACCAGTTTTGCCTTTGTCCCTTTGTGTGGCTGAGGGCCTGTCCTGACGGCAGGAACCAGGGCAGGGACTGTGGCCACGCCAGGATTTTTCTGTGCTGTGGGTTAGGAGTGAGAGCACAACAATCACCCAGCACATCCAACGCCCCATCCCAACAGGTGGTCTAAGGCATCTCCTGCTTGCCTCATTCACAAGGCAGATTTATTGAAGCCTGTTTCCAATTCAGGCTGTTTAATGGATCCCTTTTTTGTGTGTGTGTGAGCTGAGTTCACCCAGTTTAGTGACTCCATTCAGTCACCCTCGATCCCCTGTCACAATGCACTCAGAGAAATGCGCATTTATGGCCCTGAATTCAGCTGACCTGACTGAGAAAGCTTCACCAACAGACACAAGTCGTGCTTAGGAGTGTCTTGGCTGGATCTTGCATGGCAGTGAAGGACTCAGAGGGCAATCCATGTGTGGACACCACAGAGGTGCATATATCACCATCTATCACCGTATATCACTGTATTAATCTATATATTTGCATGCAGTTCACTGCAACGAATCTCCAGGCAGCCTTCTCCCTGCCGCCTTGGCAAGGGATGTCACTGGAAATCATGTCTGCTTCAACTTTGGCTTAACTCAGACCCGACCAGCCCAGGCTGGAGCTGCCTGTGCCCCTCCTGAACAAAGAGCTCCTCCAGGCACCAGCCACGGATGGCTCCTGGTCTGCTACATTCCTGCCCACCGTGAGAACAGTCTGTGCCCTCACAGCTCCTCTGGCTGCCCTCCACCTTCATCAAAACTGTGGCAGAGGACCCCCTGATTGATTGACGTGGGTGTGAAGGACCTGAGGTGGTTCTAAAGCCAAACTGGGAAAAAACCCCATTCAAATCTGGGAGAAAAGTTGGTTGAAGTGAAAGAGGCTTGTGGAAATTTTTGAATGAAGTGAAATGAGATACACACCCTCTTGCCCCCAATTTTTCATTGTGGTTCCAGCCATGGTTTTGTTTGACTGAAAACTCAGTGTTCTCTTTAATTTTCAGGCTATTTATCCTTCTTGAAGCTTGTGAAGTGATTTTTATGAAAAGAAAACCACCGTTTGCAAAACAATTCAAAGAGTTGAACTTTAGGAAGCATCAGAATATGAACTGTGAAGTTTTTTCAGGATAAGACATTTCCTATAAGGATCATTGAAACAACTATTTTGAAACACATGAAAATTATTCCCTTGCCTTTATGCCTTCTTTTTTTTTTTTCTTTTTTTTT